>JABSTB010000094.1:0-88295 GCA_013756995.1 Neonectria neomacrospora
CATACCCCCCATACCCCCTGGCCCTGTCTTAGCGCCCACTTCATGGCAATGAAGGGATCGTCACAATATGCATGAGACCCGCCTAGGCCCCCGTCTCCGCTCGTCAGATCGTTGGTCAGCAAACAGCGAGCTCCGCTACTTTTCGAGCACGCCATCAACGATGAAAGTTAGACCATGGGCCGGTTTACGTAGTACGTGGATCTCCCGTGCCGGGCTCAGCGCTAATTCTTGTCCTTATTTATGCTGTTGGTTATTCAAATCTGCATCTTCTTCCAGAAGTTGACAGAAGACCCAGAGTCAGACGTCTTGGCCTTTTTGTTCCGAGACCTGCGGCGCAAAGTGAACGACAACCCAAAAGGTCCTGCGGCGCAAAGTGGAAATTAACACTTCGGAAAAAGATCAAAACGTATCGCACAGTCCGGGCCTGTTCCACTGCAGCTTCCGCTGTGTTCCTTTCAATACTGCCCTTCCGTCTATTTAAGCTTCGCGGGCAGTCGATTAAGCTTAAACCGGGACACCACGGCAACGCTAAGATAGTACGTAAACGACACAATGCCGACTTCCGATTTCCTCAACATTTCCCGAGACTAATATTAGGAGCAGACAATTGCGATTACGCTGTCAGTGGTGCAGTTACTATTGCTGGCTGTAGAAGCTGCACAAGTATCACGAGACAGCGTCGAACTGTCGTTTGCCATCACTTCGTTGATAGCATGTATAGGCTTATCTGCGCTGGTGTTCCTCGAGCACATGCGATCTGTCAAGCCAGCAGACCTAGCAGTCGTCTACATTCTTGTATCTCTGGCTTACGGTTGCATTGAATTAGTCACCACACCTGTTAAACGAGGACTCCTTGACTTTCAACTCTTCTCTTGGTAGCAAGTGTTTGCCTCAAAGTGGCGCTTGTTGTGGTCGAAAGCCGAACGAAAAAGACGATTCTCCGAAGCCCTCAGAGCCAATGGCCCCCAGAACAGCTAGCTGGTATCTTGAGCAGGACATTCTTCTGGTGGATTAACCCGATCTTGGCCAATGGAAACCGGAGTCTCCTCACTCAGGACAGTCTGCCATTACTCGACCATGAACTTTCATCAAAACAACTTCGCCAACGCGCGCTACAAACATGGGATCAGAGAGGTAAGACGTCCGAGCTGGATACGCGCAGTATCGCGTGTTTTACAGAGACGTCTAACCAAGCTCATAGTCAAACCGGAAACGAGGACGACGTTACTAAAAGCCCTTGTTCTTAGCATGCTGCCGCATTTCCTGATGCCCATTGTTCCTCGGCTTTTCTTGATTGTCTTTCGTTACTCTCAACCAGTTCTCATTTCTACAGCAGTTCGCTTCATAAGTCAGTCATCAGAGCAGACCTTGCAAACAGGCTACGCAGTGATTGCTATGGCTATAACAATTTATACTGGCTTAGCAGTAGAGTGTCCCTGCCATATTCTTCATTTCTCATTGACTAACCCAAGAACAAGGTATCCAAGGCATGGTATCAGCACAGTCTCAATCGACTCAAGATGATGATTAGAGGCGCCGCGGTTGGTCTCATCAACCACAAGTCGCTTAACCAACCATCAAACGGCTTTGACGATGGAAAAGCCGTCACGTTGATGAGTACAGATACAGAGAGTGTGAGGCAAGCTGCATCCATGTTCCATGAGACGTGGGCGCAAGCCATCGAAGTCATTGTGGGCATGACAATGTTGGCCAGAGAAGTCGGATGGGTTTTTCCTGTTCCTCTTGTCATCATCTTCTGTAGGTTCTCACACGCCGCTCATACTAGACAAGAAAGGCTGATCATGATATAGTCTGCTCCAAAATGAGTAGGTACTTGGCTAAAAACCTTCAGCGCCAGCAAAAAGCCTGGAGTGAAGCGACTCAAGAGCGGATAGCCATGACCACATCAATGCTTGCCTCAATGAGAGATCTGAAGATGCAAGGGTCTGATACATACACAGAATATCTGATCCAGGATCTGAGATGTCGAGAACTGGACATGGCGAAGAAAGTACGTTGGATGATGGTCGCATATAATGCTAGTGGTATGTTGAGGGTCATTGTGGCTGCCAATCTATTGTCTAACGTTGACAGCCAATGCTCTTGGGATATTTTCTCCCATCATCACATTCGTGTTATTTGCCGTTGTATCCAGTTTCAACGGTCGAGCGCTCGATACTGAGATTGCTTTCACAACCACCGCACTGCTTGGGTTGGTGACTCACCCTGCTAATATGATTATGTCGATTGTTCCTCAGGCGATTGGTTCTCTGGCCGCTTTCGAGAGGATTCAAGACTACCTCTTGCAACAACCCCGACTCGACGAGAGACTGCTATTGAAAATTATCGAGGACAACCCCATCAATACCCCGCCAGTCGTTTGCATTGAGGACTTAATCGTTCGGACAGGGCCATCAACGCCCCCCGTCCTCAACAATATCAGCCTTACTATCGACAGAGGATCGGTGGTAATTTGCTCTGGGCCATTAGGGAGCGGTAAGACGATGTTGATCAAGTCCATCCTGGGAGAAGCTAGCCCTGCTAGTGGAATGATATCCGTATCATCAAAGCGTATCGCTTGCTGCGAACAATCACCTTGGCTACCGAGCGGGACCCTTAAAGAGGCTATTTGCGGCTTTTCCTCAGAGGATCCTGTCTTGTACGAGCAGGTCATTCGACTTTGCTGTCTTGATGTGGACCTCCTGTCACTCCCTGACGGAGATAATACTGCAATCGGAAGCAGAGGTTTGAATCTATCTGGAGGGCAACGACAACGAGTGGTAAGCTTCCGTTCTGTTTCTGTTTCTGTTTCCACAGTAGAGTTATCCCCCAGTCTTGGCTCATTCGTAGCCATTGACAGCCTCACGTTTTTCGACAATGGTCTTTTCGACAACTGAATGCTAAACAAAGGTGTAGGCTCTTGCTCGGGCTGTTTATTCTCGATGCCCAATCATGCTTTTGGATGACAGTTTTAGCGCCCTTGATGGCAACACGGAAAGCCAGATTGTGGAACATCTTCTTGGTCCAGATGGTCTTTTAAGGAAAATGGGGACGACCGTCTTCCTCACCAGCAATTCCGGTATGTTTATCATATCTGTGCCCATAGCCAGCCATTTACTTATAGTGCATAGCGACGCATTTCCAATTGGCAGACTGGCTGGTTGTCCTCGACAACGGCACAATCACGTACCAGGGTACTAATTCTGATTTGAAAGAGAACCCTAATCATGTCATGAAAGTGCACCTGAAGAGAGCACAGGATGTTGGTACTGTTGATCAGCCACGGGCGAACAAAAGTGCGCAGAGTCAAAGTCTCAAAGTAGCTGAAGCTCAATCTGATCTGAGAAGGGCCACAGGAGATCTCTCACTATATGGTAGGGTTCTGACACCGGCATAGCAAAGTTCATAATACTGACGTGATTTCCGCACAGGTTATTATCTTCGGGCTGTAGGGTTGCGAAACTTCCTTACCCTTTTGTTCTGCACTTCGTCATATTCATTCTTTGTAACATTCCCTCAGTTTTGGTTGCAAAAGTGGACTGAAGCGCCCGCGTCTCAAACTAGGTTTTACATTGGAGGCTATCTCATTTTATCTCTGCTGGCATGGCTGTCCACGAACGGTTCGATGTGGTGAGCACATCAGTTATCTCGTTATTTCCGCCAAAGATGTTAATATTAAACAGGTCCACCCATACTCTTATTGCGCCACAATCAGGAATCGAGCTACATCGCCGCCTTCTCTCGACCATCGTTGGGTAAGTGAACTTGGCCTCTTATTATGATGTCATTGTATTAACAAGTAAAAGTGCCCCACTGTCGTTCTTCTCGTCGACTGAGATAGGAGTTATACTCAATCGGTAAGTCACGGTACATTATTGACTGCGAGCGTGTCGTATGCTGATAAGTTGTAGATTCAGCCAGGATATGCAACTGGTTGATAAGCAGTTGCCGCCTGCTATTCTGGCCTTCTCGAACCGTACGTCTTCTCAAGCTCCCAGGAAAGAGAAAGATTAACGATTTTAAGAGGCCTTCAAGCTTATAGTACAAGCCGTACTGCTATTCGGCGCACAAAAGCTGATGACATTGACGATACCCATCTGCGTCTTGGCTGTATATCTCATTCAGAGAGTATATCTTCGCACCTCTCGGCAGTTACGATTGCTTGAGCTCGAGTCACAATCGGCAGTGTTCTCTAGCTTCCTCGAGTCGGTGAGTCGCGACAGCGGATGAATGATCAATTGTTTTGTATCTAAAGTCAGGATAGGCTGAAGGCATCACAACTATACGTGCATTTGCATGGGAGAACAAAATCGAACACGCCAACATACGATCTCTAGACACATCTCAACAGCCATCTTACATCCTTTCTGCCTTCAACAGTGGCTGGGTCTCGTTCTGGATCTTATGGTTGCTGCTATAGCCACAGGTCTCATCACCCTTGCCATTCTCATCAGAGGAACAACCACAGCCGGTCAAATTGGCCTGGCGCTGAACATTGTGCTGGTTGCCAACACAACTCTTCTCGGTCTTATAACATCTTGGACAAATATGGAGATCTCTTTGGGAGCCATGTAAGCTCATTTTTCTTTGCGCTCTTTATTCCCCTTGTTCTTCTTCGACTCATGTCGTGCCTTCATCCTTTCCATATTAGGAGTCCATGTTACAATCCTGTGCGTCTAGCCTTGGCTACCGACACGTACTCTGATCACGGGCTTCCCCATCACTTACAAGCTAGAGTGTCTTTACCAGTACTGACAAGTGCAGATCTCGCTTGAAAACTCTAGAAGCCGATACTCCAAAGGAAGACAAGCCTTCTGAGGATTATATACCAAAGGAGGCCTGGCCATCGTTGGGACTTGTCGAATTCGACAATGTCACCGTTGCGTACAAGTAAGACAATGCTTCGCTTGAAACAGGTCATGGGACTGACTCCAGACTAGTCGTGACGTATTGGCTTTACAAGACCTTACCGTGAGAATACCAGGAGGCTACCAGTTGTTTATTTGTGGCCGAACAGGCAGGTTTGTGACCACTTGACGCGATTAACCATTCGCCATGTGTATGGGCTGACATAGTTTGTTGGAATATAGCGGGAAGAGTACCATGCTACTTACCCTCCTGCGTCTCTTGGACTTACACTCTGGTGCCGTCAAAGTAGATGGGGTGGACATGAGTCTTGTGCCACGTTCTTTGATTCGACAGAAGTGCTTCATCACTATTACACAACAACCTTTTGTCCTCGGTCAAGCCAGTCTCCGCTTCAATCTAGATGTAAATCATGTTTTGATTTCTCTTGTACTGTCTCATTACAATAGAAAGCTAACGGAATTTGTGCAACATAGCCATCGGGTTGTCTCTCAGATGGGATCATCATCGCCGCTCTGGAAAAAACACACCTGTGGTCACGCTTTGACCTAGGTCATTCAAGTTCCACGTCTACCCAGGTTCGTCAGGTATTGAGAAGCCCTGTTTCTTCATTGCCACAGATGTCTTCTGGCGAATTACAGCTGTTTGCACTGGCTCGAGCTCTCCTCCGACTCCAATCTCTTAATCATCCACGTAACCCATCGAGCTCCCAAATTGGTCATGACTACATCAAGCCAATTTTGCTACTCGACGAGGCTACATCGTCAGTCGATGCAATTACTGAGTCTATTATGCGCCGAATAATAGACGAGGAGTTCTTAGACAAAGGTCTGACCGTCATTGCAATCACGCACAGGCTGAGCGGCCTAGCTGATAGCACGAGGCGGGGAAAGAGTATGGTTGCCCTGCTGTCAGAGGGCAAGGTTGAGAAGATTGGAGATGCAAAGGAAGTCCTCGGTGATGAGTTGATGTGACTAGAGCGGCGAGCCGATAGCCAAAGAGACACTGACAATTAGAACGAGGTTGAGGACTGTCAGTAGGCTTGACAGACGATAGAAGATTTTGATAGAAGTATCAAACGTTGAATGGGATAGGAAATTCTCGCAAGGACATATTCTCTTCATAATCAGCACTAATTTGATAGCCTAGGCTGTAGCCTCTTGATTCATTCAATTATACGTTGCTGAACGTTAGCAGGCCTTGTACCTAAGCTAGATGAGTAGACAAGTACACATTCTCAGGGTGTCAATCTATAGTTTGAGGATGAGACGTTGTGAAAGGCGCTGTGTATTCTGTTGACTTATATCCGAACGTCTCAAAAAGAACCTAAGGGGTCCGTCTAATTTTCGGTGCGCATGTAGTGGTTGGCCTCAAAGATCCATGACTTAGCCTTCCACTCCGCTGCCCACGCGGGCTGTAGCACTTTGGGTGCAGAGGACGGTATACGATCTTTGCTGGAAGATGCAGAGCGAGCATCTACATGGTTCTTGGCTGAGGAAGGCTGACTTTGGTAGTCAATGGCACCAAAGGCGCATTTGCCGCCCTTAAACGCGACATTCGCTGCGGCTTTCCAAAGAGCAGTGATATCTCGGTGCATGTCTGCCTGCCAGTACAGACGGCAGTCCGAGTATTCAGCCACAAACTGGGCTGGAGTTCCGTCTTCCCAGTTGTCATGAAGGATTCCGTTTTTGACGTTAACAGCTGTCGAGGATGAGCGCTTGCTGACATACGGGGTGAAGCGGTCGAGTTGTGCGATCAGCGCTGTGTCGTTGGTCGCCCGCTTCGCCAACTGCGTAAACCCATACACGCTATTGAACGAATACATCTGCGCGCCTTTGACTCCACCTATGCCCTGAATCTTGCCTTTGGCCTGAGGTCGTCCGCCCATCGTGATGCTCTTAACCCCTGCATCCCATCTCATGCCCGCGCGAATAATGCGCAGGTGGAAGCGCAGCCGCCATCACCCAAGAGCACGATATTTTCTGGTCCGCCAAACGGTCGTGTGAAGTTCCTGCGGGAGCCATACCCCGTCATATCAAAGCCCAGGCCATAGGTGCTGTTGATCGTGTCGAGTGGGTTCGAAAAGTTGGTTTGCAATATGTCGCTGTACTTGTCACCCCTATGTACAACCTAGTTTCAATCAGTTACTCTCCGAGCGTTCCACACACTATACAAGTTCCACGGGTTTACAGAGGTAAATAGCATCCGAATCATCACTCACCGGTGGGAATTTATCTCTATATGAGCTAAAGCCCTCAAGATTCTTGTCAAGGCCGTATCGCCAGTTGTAAACACTCTCGCACTGCTCGATGAGTGCGTCTGAAGCAGTGTTAGGATCGTAGTCCTCACAATTCTTGGAGATTACTTCGGACACTGCCTTAAACCCAGGAGAATATCGCCACTGAGCAGTATCTTCTGGGACAATGTCCGGAAAGATCTGCCGAAACCTGTGAGTATGATCTCTATGTTCCGGATGAAATAACATTGCATCCTAAATACCAGACAACCACTTACGTGTCGTAGCCTTGCAATACATAACCTCCACCGTTATCCTGGACATCAACAACGAGCGTCTTCTTCCCCGCATGAACAGCGATAGCGAAGAAACTTTCGACAACTCGCTGAAACTCAGCTGGTGTTTTAGGGCCAAACGAGCGTAGTGCTAGTACGGCGACATCCTCGAACTCAGGCTGGTCAATGAAGTAGCCAGAGACAGCCGAGTCACCGCTAATAATAACAGGATCCGGATAGCCGCTGACGGCGGTTGGACCCGTCGGTATTGCCGTCGATTTTGTACTCGAAGACTTTGCAGTACTAGTCGTGGTGATCGGTGCAGTATCTGGGATAACAGCATGAGGAGCAAATCGGTCGAAAAATGTGCGACCGTCGACAACCCCGGTCCAGTTGCCTTTAATTCTAGCCATGTTGGGCACTTTTATGGATGAACCATTATCAAAGGTGAAAGAAGTAAGTTCTCCTGGATAGACGTAGCGCGTACGGCCGCCTTGCTTGAAATAACCAGTACCGTTGGAGGAAGCCACAGCTTTTGTGTAGAAAATGGAGTTGTATGCGGCGTCGGCGTCATGATACCCTGTGACACGGAAAACCATTTTCTCGATGAAGGTTGTCGCATCAAAACCATTGATAAGTGAAACCACGGATGCTGTGCTGGGAAACGAGATGACATCGTCGTAGACCTTAATGACGGGTGGGGAGCTGCCGTTCTCGCTGATAGACACAAGGGCTAGTGGTCTTGCCCACTCAATAGCGTTTGTCAAAATGTCCGGGAATACGTAGAAGTGTCCATCGTGAGCCGGACCAAACACGTTGGCGTACAGATCTTCTTGCCACTCGTACTCGTTACGGTACTCGTCGGCCTCCAGACCAGCCCTAACGTGGTTCAAAGCGGCGAAGACATCGTGGGGTGGGAAGAAGTAGTCAGTGGGAGGGTCTTTTAAGAACGCAAGGGTCGACTGCCATTCCAGGTACGGTTCGAGTTCATAAATGAACTTCAATGCAGCGGACTTGTTCAAAGGCACTGAATTGAGGCACTGATACGCAAGTTTTGCGTTAACGGTGGGAGTAGGTGTCGTCTCAATCTGAGCAGCCCACAAAGAGCTTACAGCAGAACATGCAACCGCAGGATTGCCTACATGTTCACTGCTGGCCATTGATGTCGGTGTTATAGAGGCATCGCGACCCCACTCGCCGACAACATAGTCTGATAGAGCGAGTACTGCACCGCAGATTTCAAAAATCGAAAGCCGCATGACACAGTGCAACGGGTTGTTGAGAGGAACGAGTGAGGCTAGGAGGTTGCAAATATTAAAAAGTGAGACGAAAAGGATGTCTTCAACTAGAGAAACAATTATCGCAGTGTGTCGAGAACATTCGCAACTTGGTTCTTCGCCGCTGGCTGTACATGTATGGCAGCGCTGCAATAAAGCTTCCATGACTCAGCTCCAAACTAACGTATTAGGAGGAAGTTCTACGGAGTATGCATGCTGACATTGACTAACGCAGAGAGTACGGTGGCGGCAGGGGAAATAAAGTGTCGGTAATGGGTAGATTGCTGAGTTACAATATGCATGCTGACATGGCTGCAAAATTAGTGGGCATGAAGCATGGGTCCGATGCAGGATTGTCATCAGCAACACCTACTTCAAGCTTTCTACATAGGTTTACGTTATTATTTCACAACTTTGGCATTTATTGTAATGCATTAAAAGTGAAAACAATTAAAAGTCTTCAAGCCTAGTTCGGGCATAGTCAAGTGTGGTAGATTTTTGTTTTCAGCTCGCTGCTTCTGAAGGTGGGATTTTACTTTCTGGCGAAGATGTTAATCTCGAAAAGAAAGCCGTCTAGCAAGCAATTTATGAGAACACAAGAATTCGAAATTTGGAAAAAGAGCTTCATCCACTTAAGCCTCCCATATTAGTCCACGTCTCGTTGATGGAATCCTAGAAATGGAAACAAGAGTGGACGCTGGGCTGGTCCTCAGCCAAGGGGGGTGAGCAGAGCTGATGTGAGCTGATGATGGGCTGAGGGGGACTGATGAACAGCTGAGCCAAAGTTGAACCAGCGAGCGAAAAGGCCGTAAAAGCGACCACCTGTGTCGCTTGAGTTTCGTCTAAGGTTACCATAGTACATGTTGTTAGACACAAGCTACAGGCTTAACATATACCAAAGACTGAAGAACAAAGACTGAAAGAGTAGTTAAATGGAAAGGCCAAGACTTCCAGTATGAAGCAGGTAGAGTGATGCTTACTTTATAGCTATTAAGAGACTTCTTAACATTCTTAATAAACTTAGGGAAGTTATATCGATCTACCTTAAGACCACTTTAGTCTTCTGCCTTAGGATACTCCTAATCTAGGTCTATTCTATTGAACTTATATATCTAAATGAAATTAAGGATAGATTTAATGAACTTTCTTTAAACTATTTTATCCTTAGTAATATTAGAGAAGACTATTATAGTTAGGCCCTAGATTATTAAAGGTCTATCTACTAATAGTAATTAAGACCTTAAGCTCCTTATCTTTTTCCCTTAATAGTAGTAAGTTATTTTTATAAGTTAATATCCTAATTTAAGGTAGGGATAGGCTTAAAGTTCTTAAGGTTAATACTTATAAAAGCAAATTTTAAGTATATATATACCCTAATAAGGATATATTTAGGATAGAACTAACTATAGGTATAGCTCTATAACTACTAGCCTTTATAGTAGCTAACTACATAAGAAGAGCTCTTTTTAATAGCAGTGCTATAGCTAGAGCGTTTAACCTTTTTATTACTATAGAACTCTATTATAGTTCCACAAAAGCTATACTTTAAGTAGTAGATATTAAGTAGACATCTAGTAGCATTAATAAAAGTAATACTAAAATTACTAGAGTTATACTTAGCTTTACAGTTATAGTTATTAATATAGATATCTTTACTATAAGCTTAATAGGACATTATTAGCTAAACTAGAAACTATATTAGGAAAGAAGTAGAGAGAATAAGTATTCTTACAATCAGGACTAAGGCCGCAGAAGTTAAAATTACTATAGCATCCTATTTTTCATAGGGTAGATTTAGTGCATTCTTTTGCAGAAGAGACAGTAAGAACTGATTCAGAAATATGAACAACACAAGTGGCCATTAAGCCTGCGCTAGAAACTATTAAGCAGCTATAGTAAAGCCGTAGATCTCATATCACAACGACAAAAGAGAGAGTTAGAAGCATATGCAGGAATGGCTTCATAGTGCTAGGCATTCCAAAACTAGGTAGCCAGATAGTCCATGTGTTTATTGTGCCCTGTACTTACATTAGATAATACTAAGAACGAGACAAAGTCCCACTCTCGCCTTTAAGCCAACAGGATGCAGCTATATCGGCCCTGCACCCTGCACTGGTTAACATGCTTATAACCCATATTTAAATATCTCTCCACTAGCGTGACTGTTGCTATTAGGCCGAGCAACCTTACGTGCTTGGGGAGCACGGCACAGTACGCTTTTAGTCTATGGTCAGAGTCTCTAATTAGGTTGTTAGTTGAACTGTTAACATCTTTGGATTTCTTGAACAGGGTTCTTAACGCAGGGCAGGCTGAGCTTAGCCCTCAAATTGTCTCGTACGAAGGGGCTAAATATCACCAAACATTTCCGCTTAAACAAGCCGAACTGTTAGCGTTAAAGCAGTCAACTATCTATTGTTCATGTACATACATGGACTGACCCAAACGAGACAACAAAATGCCCTTTTCAAGGCGTTGAGCGTCATAGGAATATAACTTGGAATAAAAAAAGGTGTAAAATGCATCCAGTGTTCGTGCCGCACTCGCGTTCATTTCCACTTCATGACATCTCTCATTGTCTTACAAACTCGCACTTTTACAAGCGCCCGTTAAGTTTTTTGTATGGCAAGATGAAGCGTCTTCGCTCGTTCCTTTCATACGGCTTTCTTTTGCTGGTCATTGTGACGGCATGCCTCGTCGATGTAAGACATGATCACCACCATCTTCACAAGAGGGCCCAGCCGGGCAGCCCGGCTGAGCAAGTACCTTCTTAAATCACTTGCAGTAGGTGTAACGGCCTTAGAACAGCCCTTAAGCCAGTAAGCTGGATCTAGACCGCTAAGACTCGCCATTGACAGGTCTAATACCGGATTAGAAGGATCCGGACGACAAGCTAGAAGCGTACGGTCTTCCCTCGCTTACATCGGCATTGTTGCACAGTAGATCTAGGCCTTTGAGCTACCTTAGTTGAGTCTAATTCTGCACACGTGTATGGTTAGGCTTTGTGAGACAGCTGAAATGGAAGCTTTCAACTTTACCTGGCTGTACTAGTCTAAACCTTCCACCTTAGTTATGAATCGCTCTAGCGTCCTGGGCTTACACCTCAGCCTCCTTTCAAGTAGTCTCGAACCCACCCTCTCGCCACGCTCCTTACTCGATCCCCGATCCGTACTGAAAATTCGCCGAGATAGTTTCAGCCACTGAACTCTCTGGACGGATTGGATCAAGATCCAGCAACCACATTCCTTACGTGATTAGCGCAAAGCTTCTTTGTGAATACCGAGAACAGAGACCGGAGTCTGGAGGATATAAAGCATCATTAATTGCAGCGGTAGTTCAAATGGCCTTCATTCACAACCACCACACAGCCATCAAATCAGCAGACATCCAAGTCCTTAAGTCTCTCGCCGAAAAAGCTTGTCTTCTCAGCTCAACATGAAATCTTTCGCGATCATCGTCACCGTGCTCCTTAGCAGTGCCCTTGCTGCTCAGGAGGCCGAGAACCAAGAACGGGTGTTTCGACGTGATGAAAGAGTTCCCCTGCCGGACGGGTATGCGCACATCAAGAACCCCGCGCCCGCAGTCGTTGCAGCCGCTGCCTCTATATCTGCATTAGCGAATGGCGTCCGTCAAACCGATATCGTTGAGATCCAGTCAGCAACAGCCACTAGCTAGGCTGGCTACCGCTGGTGAAAAGAAAATACGGCTCAATCTTCTCGGTTGGAGAGTTGGAAGTTCCAGACGATTCATTCAACTCGGCCGACATCACTTTAGGGGACGCAGCTTCGGAATACGTCGGGTGTAACATGGAGGCCGGGGTATTGAGGATGCATAAATGATGAGAGTCAATAGTTGGACAGGCCTAGGGACGGAGGAGATTATATATCATAGGCGACCCATACTGTTGTCCTACATCAATACAAACCCTGTCAAAACAATTACCATGAAGAAGAAGGTGAGAAATATCATCAAGATAAAGCGACAAGAATTATTTAAAACACCCACCTGGGCGTAACGAACTTACAATAGCCATGTTCATAACAGCTGTCAGTCCAGCCCTGACCCGTTTCAATTCGCTGCATTTTAGTTGCGCCGGGGGGTCCTCGCATTGGCTCTTGCTTACCCATTGGGGTCTGCGGTCTTCCCGAGGGAGGCCGACACCATGCTGACATGCGTAGTGAGCCCTCTACTGCGCAGATGAGGTGCGTCCAAGGAGATTTGGGATGATCCGACGTCCTTAGTGTTAGCTTGGATTCATCGATGAATGGCTTGGGACTCATGAGTGGCGCCAAGCTGCCCAGGGACCTTGCAATCACTGAAACAGAGCGGCCAATGTTTGAATAATCCTGTTTAGCGTTGACGTGTACAATAATCAATGTCGAGATCTCTGAGTAGATGAGCTGGGGCTCGGAGCTGTTTCAAGTAAACACCTCATGTATTTGGACTAAACTAGATTATGATAGACAATGTTGCACGTTTGAGAGTTCTTTTCTCATTGTGTTACAAAAGAGAGACAGGAGAGCTAAGAGAAAGTGTGACCGGCGAGCCCTTAAGGGTCACCCACTGGATGGGAGGCTCGGAGCCAACCACATCAGACGTAACGGATCCCCCAGAGGCAGAGACAGAGCCTGCAGGAATAGTAACAGGAATGGGAACCGAGCAAGTATTTCCATCCGCGGTGACAGTGACAGACTTGATAGACTGGCCATCGCTCGAGTAAGTGTAAGACAGTTCGGGGTTGCAATTGTCCAGAGTCTGGCGATCGAGGAAATACTGAGCAATATCATCATGCTTCAGGGAAGTCATGGGCCATGTGGTTAGGCGCATGAGCTCTTGAGTTATAGTCTCAGTCCAAGACATGACCAAGGACATTTTCCCAGTCTGTGAACCAACAGTTATAGGGAGGACTGTGGTCTGGTGCATATTGGCCTGGTGGAACATGTAAGGGTCTGACATGAGCGCGAGCAGGTTGCGGACGTTAGCTGCCTTGGAAGAAGTCAGGAGATCGAAGTAAGTCCCACTGCCAGCAGAGGTGGCAATCCACTCCTTGAGAGTACAGTCCATTGTGTTACAGTTGAAGTAAATTGCGGTGGAAAATCGAGGGACAATAGTTAGACCGTCATAGCCGTTGGCGGCAGTAGTGCTGATCAGGGGCCAGTAACTATTTGAAGGGTTGCGGAGAACAGGACGGGTATTGTCGCCAACAACGTTAAGGATTTTGTTATCCATCCAAGCCTGAATAGCGTCACCGTTGTGAAGACCAGTGATGGCCGGAGGAATGAGTCCATTGGCAGAAAAACGAGTAGCCTGGTCGATTCCAGTCTGCGCAAACCACGCCTGGTTGAATTGGATCTCACGCTTTACATCGTGGTAAGTCGCGTTATTCAGACTCAGATGAGTGAAGGTGTGAGAAACATGCGCAAATTGGTTGCGGTTGCTGGCGGTGCCAAACCAGGCGGCAAAGGCACCTAACTGGGAACAGGATGCGCTCCAGGAGTACTTCTCGTAACCAGTAGGCCACTGATCATCGCCCGTGCCAAGCGGCTTCTGGAACTCGAGTGCTGTGCTGTTGGCGGAATCGTAATAGACAGCATCTGTAGGTTTGCATTTGTTGCTGCTATCTGTCAGAGTGGAATTGATGATGTCACCATTGCCGTTGTGACCTAGCTCCAGCCAGAAGTCAGATCCAGCAGGCAGACGGGAGATGAGGTCTTTCTGCCAAGTGACGTGGGCCTCAAGGTCTGCAATCTCGATCTGAAAGTCGGGACCGCCAACAGGGTAGTAAAGCTCAGTGGCAATCTGAACATCGTCGATCTGACAGCTCAAGTGAATCTTGCGCTTCCCAAGGAAGACACCGCGAGTCATCCAGTGAATGTGGGCGTGCTGGAGGTAGCTGGAGGTCAGCGACCACGAGGGAGCCCAACCAATGAACCAGACAAACTGCTCGCGGCCGCTGAAGTTGTTGATAACACCAGCAACAGACTCAGTAGGAAAGGCTGTGTTGATACCGAACTTGGCAATCTGCTTGGTGGTCGACGAGTCGGTGATAGTGGCAGGGACGTGCCAGAGGCCTGCGGTGGATACTTCAGCCTTACTAAACACCTGTTAGCTAAAGATCGACGAGTAAAGGAATGATTATGACTTACGTCTTGAGGTTTGCCGTGGGAAAATCGCTGACGTCCGTGAAGCTGATGGTCTGGTCAGATCCGGTAGCACAGCATCCAGCACCGACAACGCTAGTACCAAACTTGGTGCCGGGGTATTCGTTAATGCGAACCATGCGAACATTGAAGGCAGTCTGATATGCGTAGAGAGTGTTCCACTGGTCGTCTGTTAAGCCACTGGCCCAGCCAGAGCTGTACTCGTATGCAACCGAATCCATAACAATGATGCCACCATAGTTTCCGTGCGACGAAGACGAGCTCAGCTTAGGCAAGTCGATACCAGCCTGGGGCACAATCAAGTTCTCATATGGGATACCGTAAGCCAGGAGGCCAAGGCTTGCATCAGAAGCAATGTCGCTGCTTGAGGCAATGACGAGAATGGTGCTATCGACGACAGCATTGTTAGGGCTGGAGCTCTGGCTTGAGCTAGCGGAGGAAGAGCTGGCAGTGCCCTGATCAGAGCCTGTAGACGAGCTGGCACCGGAAGAGGCAGCACTGCTTTGGCCGGAGCCTGTAGACGAGCTGGCACCGGCGGAAGAGGCAGCACTGCTTTGGCCGGAGCCTGTGGACGAACTGGCTGTGGAAGAGGCAGCACTGCTCTGGCCAGAGCTGGAAGACGAGTTGGCGCCGGCGAGGCCAGCGGCAGCAGCAGCATTGCCTTTGCCGGTTGACGAGCTGGCTGTGGAAGCGGCAGTGCTGGAGGCAGCAGAAGTACTAGCCGCGCTGGTAGAGCGGGTCGAGCTGGACACAACCGCGTTCTTGGTGACAGCGATGGTATCGATGTAAACCTCAGCGGCACCGGTGGTGCAGGAGACTACCACCTTGAGGGTTCCCGAGGTAGCAGTAGGGATAGCGGTCCCGTTCCAATTGGCCCACGTAGTAATGGGAAGATAAGCAACAGGGAAATAGGTTGAGTTGCCAATGTTCTTGCCATCAAAGTAGCCCTGGATTCTGCAGTTGTTGGCCTTGGCGTTGTACAGAATATAGTAGCGAAGCGAGGCAGTGTAGTTGGCACCAACGGTCAAGCTCTGGACTGTGGTGCTAACACTGCTGCTAGTAAGAGATGCTCGTTTGCGATAGGCAGACAAGTCCTTGTGTCTCCCGCCGTGTCGCTTGTGCACAGTTTCGGTGGCAGCGTCAACGTCGCCAACCTTCAAGACAATCGCACCATTCGAGTCGTGACAGTTTCCGTCGTAACCGGCATCTTCGACATGCTCAACGGAACCCGAAGTGTTGAAACCGTCTAGGCCATGGATAAAGTCGCCGTTTGCGATTTTGTTGGTGCCTGTTGTGGCCGCGCCCACGCCAGTTGAAGTTGGCGTGCATTCTGTCGCAGCATTCCCAAAGTTGAAAATGCCAAGGGCGGCGATAGCAATGGCAACATGACGCATCGCTGCAGATGGATTCGCCGGGAGGAAATAGACGAATAGAGAAAGAGTGAGAGACCGATAGCGACTCGTACCAGGCTTCAAAGACGGTTTAAGTCAATGAACGAAATGGCGTGTATAAGGAGTCGGGGGGATACAACGAACAAGAGGGAGATGCTCTCAGGAGGAAACTGATGCAAACTCTTGCTGAACATGCCAGAAGTCGCCCATAGATATAGTCTGATGTCGGATGGGTGCAAACATCCGAGCCCTCAGAGGCACACGCCAACGATGGGTTCACTTAGACTATGACAGATGCGTGTCTGGCGGAAAGCCGTCGTGGGCCTAACTCCGGCATGGCCGAGCTTCTTTTCATCCACCTACCTCCCCATCTCGTTCCAGACCGTTTTTTCCGCTACCCTACAGCTCGAACTCGTCGGACTCTCCTTCATGATTATTCTAGCAGCAGTCGGCACGAGTGTTGGCCTCTCGCATAAAATCCACACGACTCCAACTGTTTAAGCGGCGCGGGCATCTGGCGGACAAGCGGCATTCATCGCGCCCAGTATGGAGGGTGAGGTTAGGGAGGGCTACAGCGCTAACAAGGGAGCATGGTCAAGAAGTGGATTCCGGAAACGACATGTGCCACATCCGATGGTCGGGGTCTTTAGATGAAGAGATGCTATTGGTTTCTATCTATTCTAGTGGAAAAGGAATATCTTAAAATATATAATTTAATATTTAGAATAGATAAAATATTTATTATCTAAAATAACTAGAAAGAAAAAGCAATATGATCTCATAATTTTCTTCCTGTTCTTTGCCTAACCGTGACCCCAACTTGAGAAGGTCGTTGGACGAGTTCCGCTCCAGTGCTCATCGGCAGTACGTGAGCAAACCGACAACAGTGGCGGCTGGGCCAGAGCTATCCGATTCCATCGACCTTTCGGCTCGGCGAAGTGGGGTAGCTAGCGAAAGCCAAAACCCGCGAGATGCACAAGGAGTTCCCGAGCCGGACAAAACCTAGCCGTAGTCGACAGCCCAGCATGTAAGTTTGAGACTCTAATGAGATGCCGGCGAACCGGAAGTTTTAGTTTTGCCACCCACGATAGATGCCGGCGTACGACTCGATCAACACTCCAACTACACTCCGCTTTTCCCTAGTAACCACGAGGGGGACAACAAGCGCATGTGGAAAGTTTCCCAACCGCCTGAGTCATGTTCCCTTCGGTCCTGAAGCCTTGCCGTCTTGGGTACCGCTAGAAGAGCAGGGGGTCCGCATTAGGACCGATGGCTGCATTAGGACTGACGGCTGCATTAGGAATAGAATCGAAAGTAGACTAGACTAGTTGTCTTGGCTGGGTCATCGATGATTCCATGGCGTTAGCATTGTCCTAGATCGACCCCATTTTCGGGTCGTGTGGGGGTAAGGAAGTCTGTCTGCCAAGGATCAATTTATGGCCGCTTGATTTTTTATCTGGTTTCCACGAAATCCAACGCTCACGACTGAAGAAGAAAGAGAATCACGAACGAGAGATAGTAGTAGAATACTGCACAGCTGTAGGTTGCCTATCTGATCAAAACTTTGTCACGTCGTAAATGCCGTTCGAATTTCGGTTTATTATGTTCAATTTCTGCTCAATGTAATAGGGTAGTCTTAGTTTCATTCCCAATCTTAGTCAACTACAGATGCCTCCTTGCCCGTGATTCGCCGCACCATTCCAAATAACCATTCCATAACCGTCCCATTCTTAATTGCATTCCATATTAACTTTACAAAAACCATCCAACCAATGAAAGGCAACAACTGACTAGAAAAAGAAGATGACTCGTGAACCTTCGAGGTGGCGTTAATATGCGAGAACCTTTCACGACTGCACCGGTGTCTGGGAACCCTGCGATTTGGAGACGAAGTTCCACAAGTCCGCAGCGCACTGAGTGATGCTCTCTGTCGCTTTCCAACCGAGCTCCGTGGTCGCTCGCTGGTTGGCTGCGACACATGACCCAACGTCTCCCTCCCTCCTGGGGGCCATGTTGACGGGAATCGACTGCCCAGAAGCGGCCTCGAGACTGTCCACCGCCTCTCTGACAGTGGTGCCGTTTCCAGTACCCAGATTGAAGGTGCGGAACGGCGCGTCGATGGAGGCGCCCAACGCAGCAATGTGCCCTCTGGCAAGATCGGACACGTGGATGAAGTCGCGGATAGCAGTACCATCGCGCGTGTCCCAGTCGGACCCAAAAATATCGAGTTGCTGGCGTTGTCCAGTTAAGACTTGAGTAATAACAGGAAAGAGATTCGTGGGAACACCCTTGGGGTCCTCACCAAGGACCCCAGATGCATCGCATCCAATTGGGTTAAAATAACGAAGGGCAACGATGTTCCAGGCTGGATCTGAATGGGCAATATCAGCTAGGATAGCCTCGCAGAAGTATTTAGATCGAGCATATGGGCTTAGAAGCCCAGTAGCCTGGGGCATCCTCGTTTGTTCCTGGCCGTTGTCGTCGATGAAAGTTTCAGGATGGTGGACAAGATCCTCCTCCTTAAGAGGGTGCCCTTCATCAGCCTTAGTCCCGTAAACCGTAGCAGAAGACGAGAAGACAAAGTTTCGGATGTTATGCTTGCCAAGAAGCTCAACCAGATCCACGAGACCAGAAACATTGTTGCGGTAGTATTCGATAGGTCTCTCAATAGAGTCTGAAACTGACTTGAAAGCAGCAAAGTGGATAACGCCAGCGATCCGGGATTGGTGTATAAGTTCAGAAGCCTCGTCAGGAGAAGAAGGAGTAGTCGCAATAAGGTCAGAATATGACTCCAGTAGGAAGTGCATTGACTTGCTACGGTAGTCAACCTTGTGGAAGTGAAGGACAGGCATAGATGTGCCTTTCTCCTTATAGTAAAGCTCGGCAAGCTTCCTCACACGGGTGAAGACGCTGTGGAAGCTGTTGCTAATGTCATCGACAATGATGACATTGTAACCAGCTTTCAGGAGCTCCAGAGAGGTGTGGGATCCAATGTAGCCAAGACCGCCGGTAACGAGGATGAAGTTCTCGTCGGGACCTTGTGATCTCGCATTGGGGGCATGGCCATTGTTGAATTCGGCATCATGAGTGGTTGCGGCGGACGAGCCTGAGAGAGAGGCGGATGAGGACGAAGACGAAATTGATGAGCGGATGTTAGACTCCATAGTGAGCGTAGTGTGCGTGTTGCTTTGTAGTACAACGGACGTATTGTAGTGGTGCAGGTTCACAGCAAAAGAATAGTGAGGTGAGTATTGTGTGTCCTGTAAGAGAGAGGTAAGTGATTGTGTTTCCTAGAATGAGCGGTTCGTCGTCCAGATCATATATTCGCCTGAGCCCAGTACTTGCCACTCCCGATATGGTTGGACTGCCACTTATTCTCGTTTGGGCGACCGGATCACCAACTACAAACTCTGACAGGGCCACATCTAGAACCCAGGCGGCGCCGCAACTCTGCCTCATGTCTGCGATGTGATAGTAGATTCATAACCCTGATAGGCCGCCTACCTAGACCATTTCCCATCGTGACGCTGGGAGGTGAATTATTAGGTTCCCGCGCCAAACCTCTTGAAGACCACAGTGGCCACGGAACGGACTGGGCCCTGGCATCAATATTCGGGTGCTAAATCTGTGGACGGTGCCCCCGGATCTTGGAGAAGGTTAGAAAAGGTCTCCTAGATGCTTGAGCGGGCTGCTTACAAACATGCAACTCGACCAAGCTACCCAGCCGATCAGGCATAACTTTGACACACGGTGCGAACAATGCTCTTAGTCTGTTGCAGCGTTAACTCAGCTTGATGTCTAGGACCGAATGGGGGTTCTTTTCTCTCGATCGTCCGGTTGGCTCGCCTCATGTGGCCGAGATGCACTCTGGACCCAAGGAGATGCAAGGACAGTGCCATTGTACAGACTTTGCTTGTCGCGGATAGCACAAGCCGTAGCTGGCTGTAGCGTTCCGCCAGTCAACCACATCCACAGCTCAATTCACTAATAAAGTATGTGGAGCCGGAGATTCTACGCTGCCCGGGGAATGTATAACTAACTAGACTAAGCTAGGAAAAGGGACGAGATCGTGAGTTCCGAAGGGGATCACCGATGCTGCTACTCCGTAGATGGCTAGCCAAAGGGAAATACGTGGAGCTCTCCCCGCTATTGGACACTCCATTCTGCCGATCAATCGGAGCCGGATCTGCCGTGAGCCCGGATTGTCATGGAACTCGATAACTAGGGCCGCTTCGCTATACCGAGAGCGTTGGAAGCATCTCTAGGGCAACCCGTTATGGCGCATCGCCGCCCCCCCTAAAATCCCGATCCGGACATCCAGACTAGCTTCCGGTGACATCCTTTGGAATGCGGCCCGCACAGCTCACCTTGGGCCAGTCGTTCTAGGCATGCTTGAGCTTGGCCTCTCCAAATGTCACCGTCCCCATTTGGCGTCGTTTGGTGAATCATCCTAGCTGTTGTAGTCGGGCAGCTTGACGTGTGAATGTTGCCTCCGGCACGCTGTTGCCCCCCTGGAGACCTGCATTCCGCCAGGTCGTAGTTGCATTCGGTTGCGCAGGTGGGTGAGACATTCCCAAGGCGTGTGCCCCTCCCTACACGAATTTGGTCTCAAACTCCCATTTTTGTCGCCTTTTGTTCATCGCACCGCCAGCTCCACCACCAATTGTTCCTCTGATCATCGATACTGAACCAGGTCGCATCTCATGGCTCTCGTCCACGATGGCTTCATTCTTTCAACCTCCCAAGGATGACCCCGCCAGCGATGCATGTGGTCCTTCTCGATTTCAAGTCTACTGCAACAGCGCACTCCCTTCGGACCAGCTGTTCAACCGGGTGTTCCAGGTAGTGAACTTCGCTTTTGGGGTCACGGCTATTATTGTTCCTACGCTTCTGTATTTCGTCTACGTTGCGATCGTGTCGTTCAAGGCAAGAAGGAAAAGAAGGAAAGCGCCAAGGCAAGTTCACGGTCCAGGCCCCAACTTCCATTTCCGCTCGGCTTACCCCCCGTGATAGCCAACCCAACGAGGTCCCCAGTCCAACTGGGGCATCGGCCGACGACGAAACTCCTCTGCACTCATTCAGATCGACGAAATCATTCACTTTCATCACCGAGCCCGACGCGAAACCCAGCAACCGATCTTATGACTTCGTCATTCTACCTCTGTCATTGGCAGGCAACATTGCGAGTGAAGATGGAGATTCGCGCTCGTCAGTCTCCACCTCTACAACGTTGGTGACCAAATCCAGGGTTGCCAGTCTTGCCGTTGATTCCTTAAACTCGGATGCCCTCGAGAAACGTCAAATTGAGGCGACGGCCAGCTTCCTCGCCAAAGCGTGCCGGGAAAACGACCTGACCGGATTCGTTCTTCAAATTTCCACGGCTGGCAAGGCCAAGCAGACGAATAGACTGCTCAAAATACTGCATCAGAAACGAATCCCCGTTCTTATTTCGTGCAGCCACGATTCCGACGCCTTTGACTCGATTTCCCTCACCTATACCTATGGCCTCGTCCTCGAGAATGCATTGATTTTGCGAAACGGAGAGAGACGGGATTATTTCAAGGCCCAGCGACTTCGTCGAATCCTGGGTAGGTGCTTTGAGCAGCGGGAAGAGAGGTCTAGTTTCTTCATTGGTTTCCTAGACCGATGGGAGAAGCAGCCACATCCTGCTACTATCCGTCGTGCTGTCAAGCTGGCCGAACACTTCAGCTCTGTTTTTGAGCATGGCCCTCTTGACCCCCATATGAACCTCAAGGAATCTCTTGTCGAAGGCTCAGAGACGCTCAGTTGCTTTGAGTATCTTCGCCGCTCAGAAACAATCCAGGTAAGATTTTGTTTTTGGCCCTATTTTCTAGGCAAATAACCTTACAATTATCTAGCTTCAAAAATCATGGGTCTCGGAGATGAGGAAGGTTTGGGTCCCCAATGGATCTTCCTCCCCGGAAATCGCCCCATTGCCTCTGAAAGATCTAGATGCTATTATTCCCCATGCATCCAAGCTTCTGACACATTATACTCTCCCTCCTGCTTTTGAAGCAATCAGGAAAGAGGTGCCCCCAGTCCATCGAACTGCCGACTATATCGATTTGGCACCTCCTCGAGATAGCTTCTGGGACTCTTCTAGCGGCGGAAAAACGCTCTCGCACCTGGGGTGCTTCCCAATCACGTCTGAGCCTCATGCAGAGCATCATCAAGCCATCATAGACACCCAGGATCACCTAAGGGAACTCAACATGCTGCTCGCCGTCGAAGGGACCGAGGAACAACAGTTGATAGAAGCCTTAACACCCCTAGCTCAGGGTTGGGACGACGACTTCGCGGTTCACAACCTCATCAAAGCAATTGCTGATCGCCAAGTTCGCGTCTTCAAGGGCCTGGATACTGGATTCGCCGTTCAGGGCAGTGATGCCCATTTCTGGGGTGTATCAAAGACTCGGGAGGATCCCAATGAGACGTGTGTTGACATTTACATCTCACAAAAAGCCCCCAGCAACGCAGCCACAGTCCTTCACACCTGGCTTGCTCATAACCATGTTCCTCGTGAGAAACGTTATGAACAAGAGCTTCAGCTAGAGCTATCCCACAATCAGACTGCCAAGGTCGGCATCCCCCTCAGCATCCGAGCCTCGATTGAGCGAGGTACATACTCGGAAGTTCTTAGTCTCCTCTATAAGCTTCGTGTTTCTGGAATGAACCATGCTATGGGTGATGCTATCAAAAAGCATTGTTGGTCTATGCTTGTTGAGGATACCAGCAAGGCTTCTTGGAACCTGACCTGCGCAGAGTCGGCCATTGACGATATGAAAAGTATCCAAGACATTCTCCAGATGCGTCTTACGCATTATGTACGACGAAGAGCCATCCACCTTCCCGATTTGGACAATCTTGTCACCTTGTATGAGCTTTTAAACGAGAAAGTTCTGAACGCCCTTTTCTTTGGACAGCGAGACATTCTTAATGCATTGACCCAGGTCCTACTCCACGCCTACGACCCTTGGGAATCATGGACCAAGTGTGAATACATCGATGTCAACGCCGAGCTCTACTCTCTCATCTTATTTACTATCCTTCGGAGGGCCGCTTTCGAGGAGGTTTACAACGAATCCACGGACCGCTGCCCCATCTTCGTCTCCCAGCCTGATCAAGCCGCCGTCTTCTCGGAACTTTGGATTTTCGGCTCGCAATGTGAGACATATTTCGGCTTACTTCCCCGTCATCTTGGCGGCGCCATTTATAATCGACATCGTTCGTTCCTCGGCGAGCGTCCCCCAGTGGCTTCAGACCGAATAAAGAATGAGATCATGACCATGTACTTCGCCCCTCAGGACGCGCCCGGTCCTGAGGATGGTGACGATGAACTTCCTGGGTCTCCGAGAACAAAGCGCACGCTGCATGAAAGGATCACCTCGTGGGAGAAGCACTTCGCTGAAAGTAGTGCCATGTCCATCTTTTTTCTGCCCGCAGTTGTCGACCTTACCCTCCTTACTTTTGTAGGACGTGGGTTTTTCATGACTGCATTTATGGACTACAAAGTTATCGACACTGCTGGCTATGCTCTGCTAATTTCCCTCCTGCTAACTGCTGGGGTGACTGGCTGGGTCGGTAGTATAGGTAATTACTACCTTGCTCACTATGCCTATGACAATATGGTATATTTCCAGGTCCAGAGGCTCTCTGGCGGGTTCATTCTCACAGTCCTCATTTCCATTGTAGGCCTCATTGTTTTCGCCTTGCGATATTCTATTGCTATTGGCTTTGTCTTCGTGGCCTATACAGTCTGCCTCTCGACCCACTTTAATCTCCTAGGGATCATGAGTGCTATGCACCAACATGGAAGCCCCATCGCCTCCGGCCGCCGCGTGTTTCTTCAGAATATACCAATTCTCTTCATATCACCCATCATCACGTCATTCGTCAATGGTCATGATCTCGAGATTTATATCCCCGTCATGTATACCTATCTCTTCATCTTATTATATCGCTACCGCCAACTTTGCCGCGGATGGTCCAATTGGATGGCCAACATTGCTCAGTTTTCACACAAGGACATCCTCAACTGGCACGCGAAAAGAACGGATACCGACACAAACGGGGAGAGATCGAACGAGCAGGAGGCCTTAGCCCTAGAGACCTTTAACATGACTCTAGAGGCATTCCAACGCCACACAAAAGACGCTCGCTCTCTTGGCGTCTTTGCAGACCCGTTTGTGGCTCGCGTCGCAAAGTCAATACCATACATCGACTGGCTCTTCAAGAAGACGAACCCCGGTGATGACCATCCATCGCTGTTCAGTACTGCGTGGTTCACCCAGCTCAATGAAGCAAAGAATCAACAGCGTGGCTTAGTCCGCGGCCTCAAGGACCATAATGTCTTTACTCTGTTCCGCCTTGCCCGATACGATATTGGCCAGACCCTAGCGTTGTTCATACTAGCTCTAATGGACCGCTGGGTCTCACTTGTATGGAGTGCAGCTGGACCCTACCCTAGCATTTACAGTGATGCTAGAGCTCGTTATGGTATCTGTATGTCTCTTGGCTACTTTTGCATGGCTGCAATGCTTCTTGACTCAACGCTATTCAAGTATTGGGGCCTGAAAGAGCAAATATCCCCAGAGGCACTGCGGGACTTGGAGCACTCACAGAAAATCGCTCGAGACTTTGAGGCATTTCGGCATAAAAGTATGCTTAGGGCATTGACAGACATTCTAGGAAAGCTTTTTGTCGTCTTTGGTGTCACAACGCTGCTACTCTGGGCCTTGGTCGAAAGCTGGGAAACGACAATTCTCTACTACCTCTATTCGTTGGGCTACACCTGCGCCATCATCTTCCAGTTCAACCGCTGCTTTACCACCGATGTCACGGCCTACATCACCATTCTCTACTATTCTGCGACCATCGGCTTCATCGTTGGTTGCGTGCTCCATGCCCTCCCCAGCACCTCTCAATTCGTCTATATCGATGTTATTGCGCAAAACACGTGTACCGTCCTTGCGGCAATTGGCACAACATTTTGGAGCTGGAAAGATTGGTCTGGATACTTCTCCGCTCGCTCCGTGTCTGTGTTTGGGTCTCGCGATGAACAGCTCCAAGTTCATGTTCAGCGTAGGTACAGTGCTGAGCAGTCCATTAATTCAGAGGGCCCGACACCGTCTACCCTCAAGAGTCTCTCTGGCGTCAAGCTATCGCATGGTGATAAGAAGCCGGCATCTACACGAGTCACAAACCACCTTCTCCTCTCTGCGGAGGAACCCAATGACATGGCTCGTCACATACCCTGGGCGCAAAAGCTTTTGAGGACCACAAAGGAGATGTGGGTTGAAAAGAAGATCAAAGTCACAATAGTCAGTCGAGAGAGCTTTTGGGAAGCCGGCTTGAGCGACAGCTGTTCCTTTAGTGTACAGCGAGGCGCTGTCCTCCAAGTGACAGTTGGATTCATGGGAGAAGCCCAGCTATCACTGCCTACTTGGCAGCCATTGCTAGCCACCATTATCAGCGAGGCTATATTTTATCATGTGGCTCGTTCCCAATTCTACCTTTCCCACAGTCGTGCCCTTCGGGCAGAACACTTCCTTCACAGCACAACTTCTCTTTCCAAGCGGCTCGAGTTTGAGCTACAATTTGAGCGCCCTCGATATCTCACTAGTATTTCTCTCAAGACTGAGATGGAAATGATGAGACATCTCTGCCTGGACTTTGATGTGGATTTGAAGTGGGAGACGGCGCCTCAGTCTGTCCGCGAAAGCATTCTGCGTCGCATAGCTGGAGACCCGATCAGGTTGACCTTTGAGTTTACCCAATGGGCTGCTGGATCCAAGATCGACCTGGACACACAGGACTTCTTTGTCAATATCACCCTACAAGTCTACCAGAAGTGCCAAGAAAGACTCGGTGTGGCAGCAACATTCCCGGGGGATATGGCTCTACCCCAGCCTCCTGCCCAGCTAAGACCCGTCACTATCGACCGTACTCACAAGCCTCTCAGCTTTCTCTATAGGCTTTGGAGCAAGACAGTCTCAATACCTTTCGTTTCTGTTAAGTGGATTGCATTCGTTTCTAGTGGAGCACCCAACATCGAGCGAGAGCTTGTGTATTGCCTTAGAAATGTCCCATTACGAGGCGCTTTCGTTTGGATCATCCTGGGTATCTGGAACATTTGTCGCCTCATCAAGGACCTTTGGGTGTACTGGATTCTCATTCACCACCGGCCTGCGCTCGTCTCCATCAGTCGACTAGCTCAAAAAGGCGCCCGTCGAAAGATTATCAAGAACTCCATCATCGTCGAGAAACCGCGGGAGACAATCACCGGTTTCGCTTCAGTCGACGAGAACAACATGATGTCTTTGACCGTGTATAGCGGATCTCTCAAGGAAGCACCACCGCCCGAGACAAAATCGCTCTTCGTCGACAGATACGATGAGAAGCTGCGTCTCAGTAGTCGAGAGGATAGCAACTGCGACATTTGCACATATCAATACAACAACACTTCTCGCTGGCCGTCTACAAAAGTCATCTCCAGGAAAGATTCTCGGAGCGTTGGTACCTACGACCATTTTGGCCGTGTAGTACAAGGCACCTGCACG
Organism: Neonectria neomacrospora; assembly: GCA_013756995.1. NCBI lineage: Eukaryota > Fungi > Ascomycota > Sordariomycetes > Hypocreales > Nectriaceae > Neonectria > Neonectria neomacrospora. The sequence continues at coordinate 26,784 of JABSTB010000094.1, forward strand.
GTGGGAGACCATGATTTTGTGTTCGAATACCACTTCAAATCCGTGCCCAAGGGCAACACCGACCTCCTCCGCGCCGATTATAGGCTCAGTGCCCCCGACTCCCTGGATGTGCTCTCTGTGTTCTGGGGTAAGCCTGTGGACATTGACGTCTACGATTGGGTGCCTTCCAAGAACATTGGTCGCATTATCAGGAAGATCGGCTACAAGACTTACACTAGCGAGTATGAGTATCTCCACCGACGTGACCCCACGATCACGACATACGTCCAAGAAGAGGAAAAAGGTCCCAAGACGGTCATTCTCAAGGCGCCAGAGGTGTTCCCTCGGGAGGCAGACTTCCTCGCCCTCCCTAGCAACCTATCCTTCGACTTGGACAACCTGCTCATCCACCACAACATCAAGCAAATCCGACGCATGAAACAGTATGCCAGCGCGACTTCCACCCGTCTCTCATTTCTGAATCCCATGTCCTGGATCGTCCTGCGAAGCCAACGCCAATATTCCTCTGTGCCAACTTGGCGACTTCGGACAGAGCTTTGGAGTCACTGGTTAAAGGGTGCCTCTCTCGACGCGGTGACGACTTGCTGGATGGACGAGCTCATTCTCCGCGAGGAACGTCTGCTTCGCCCATACTGGCGTGCGCGAGATAGTGGGCGTCTTGAAGCCGCTCGCGCCGCCTTGGATGCGAATATTGCTCAGATAGTAGCTGCCATCGATATCGACACAGACGTCTCCGAGGTCAGTCTGCTCACCATCAAAACAGCTGACCTGTATGCGATGGGTCTCAGCAATGATGCTACAGAAGTCACTGCACGGCCTCAAGACTGCTTCAATGACACCCATAACCGAATTTCTGTTGTCTTCAACGATATTGGGTGTTGGCCAGTGGCACCCGGTGGTGTGTCCAACTGCCGTCGCGATCTAGTTAATGGGCATAAGACTATCCGCAACCATGTCTTATCTGAGTGCGCCAATGACTATGGAATCCCCCGCTTTCAGATCGAGAAGAGTGTACAGTCGCTCAAGCTCCTTCCGCTTTGGGGTATTGATGGGGGGACTGCTAACCATGGTCTCATCGACAACTTGCTTGAGTCAGTGGTCGATGAGAAGGTCGCCAATACCGACGTTCAACGAGACATTATCGGCATCTTCATCCCACTTATGATGGATTTCGTTAAAGGTGCCCGAACAAAGCGTCTAACCCGACAAGATCTCATCAAGTACAGCAATGTCATTTTATCGATGGCTAAGTATTATGAGCAGAAGGACTATACCTACACATGGCAATCCACCCAGCTTGAGGATGCTTGGGTAGTGGCCTGGCTTACTCACTATAATGATCCCAACATTGCCAACCCGACGGATTGCCTTGCACTTGAACGACCTTCAATGAATGATTTCCGAATTGCATTGGGTATTTTCCGGGCATATTTCTTCATCTTTGCTGTCAAAATTCCTGATGAGTGCCCCCTCGTCTTCCAGAGCACTCATCACGGTATTAGCAGCTTGTTTGGACTGGTTCTAAAATACCGTCGTGGCGCTAACTTTGGTATTTGGGACCATGCTATTCTTTGGCGAGAGTGTTGCCTAAATATCAGTGCTGCACAATGTGAGCTTCCACTGTCTGTCCAATCTATGCTGCTTGCTAGCATTAGTCTGGCTACTCGAATTGCCTACTTTACCGCCGATGTTATCACTCCCTGCGCTTCGCTATTCAACCCGTAAGTAAACCCGCTCCCCAGACTTGCAAAATTCTCACCATTATATTTAGGACGTGGGAGGTCGAGATTGGTACAGATAAGGGCATCGTTGGCAACCGAAACCTTTTCAACCGCAAGATTGACCCCATTGTCAATGGCATCAGCAACATGGAGCTGTTCAACCCTGTTGATAAGATTCGAACTGATCGGCCGACTGTCATTATGCTATCTAATATCCAAGTTATCAAAGGCGTCAAGGCAGCAATTCAGGCAGCCGAAATTATCATCAACCGTTTCAAATTCACCGACTATCAGCTCGTTATATACGGTGCTAAGGACCGCCAGCCAGCGTATGCATTGGAGATGGAGAATTTTATTGTCAACAACAACCTCTCAGGAAAGGTGATCCTAGCTGGTTTTGGTAACCCTATGGATATCCTAAAGGATGCTTGGCTATTTATGAACTCCTCTATATCTGAGGGTCTTCCTCTTGCCATTGGAGAGGCGGCCCTTGCAGGTGTGCCTATTGTAGCCACCGAGGTCGGCGCGACAGCATTGGTCTTGACGGATCCCAACAATCCAGATCAGCGTTATGGGGAGGTTGTGCCGCCCAACGATCCTCTCGCCTTGGCCCGCGCTCAGATCAGCATTCTAAGCATGGTTGGACCGTGGACTAAGTTTACCGACGAGGCCGAACAGAAGACGGCCATCTCTCTTCCCGACGAGATCACACCTAGCGATGTTGAGTGGCTGACAAAGCGCTTCTATGAGAAGGCCGAATATCGTCGGCAGCTCGGCATGCTATCGCGACAGGTTGTGCTACACAGTTTCCACGGCACCCGTTACCTTCGCGAGCATGAACAAATGTTCTGGGTGCAATGGCATCAAAGCAAGATGAAGACAGATCAGATGCTCCAAGCTCAGACTCAAAACCGTTTCAAGTTTGGAAGTCCAGCGCCGCTTCAGTATTCGGAAAGCGAAAAACAACAAACGGACTATGGTTCGCCAGAGGATGCGATGTTGCACCCGACCATGCTCGAACAGTGGCAGCAGCCCCATAAAAACAAAGCGAGAATGTCTCTGTCGAGAAAGAGTAGGATATACAGGAAGCAACGACCCTGGACTATGAGCTTCGTTTGAAGGAGACGGAAGTTGTATGTTGCATCTGATGGGAAGGGTGCATTGAGATGTGAATGGAAGCTCTTGTTTTTTTATCTAATAGAGCGCTCATAGCAGCTCCTACATACAAATTTTCCCTTGTTCTCGTTGAGCATTACAACGTGACAGTCTTTCCCCTGACTATTTTCTTCGTAAGCGGGGTGAAGAGTAAGTGCCATGGACAATGAAGAGGGGATGGGCTGTGGGCAACATTGAGCTCTGTATTCAAACGACAAATAGAATAGCTAAAAAGGAGAATGTAAAATAGCCGATTCCTCCTTTGATTGAAAAACAACCCCCCCCCCCAACCAGCGTACATGAAGGGTAGTTACCACGGTATAGCCTTAGCAGTTTCTACAAACTCCCATTTACCATTCTTTTGAGGGAAAAGCGTCAAACCGCCTTTACCCGTGATAACCTTGCCCGTGATTGTGATAGCCAACTCACACAATTTAGCAAAACCCACGTTATCAGCGCTCACTACATTCCAGCACACGCCTGTCGTCGGGGTAGACTCCAATGCCCTCTTATAGTCGCTCGGAAATGCTTCGGCTGCCTGATCTAGAATGCTGGCATGCCCCATGCTCTGTGCAACAGCTTTAAAGACAGACTTCCATGCGAGAGGAGCATCCATGTCGTTGATTTTGTCGTTGATGAATGCAAGGACAGCTGCGCCATTCGTTTGTTCCTTGGCGAGGGAGAATTCCGTCAGTGGGAGCAGCACATCTTTATGAAAGAAGCCTCTGCCGCCAAATTCAGCATCTGGCTCGTTGGTGGTAGTAACGATGACTGCTGAGTGCCCGGATGAGACAAAGTCGCGGATCTTGATTTTCGTAATCGGTGCGTGAGCTCCTTGATCCGAAATGTAGAGATGGTTGAGTTTTCCGAGGGCACGGATAAGCTGAGCCCATTCCGCATTGTCAAGCGCATGCTTCCACTCCTCGTCTCTAATTTCGCGATCATAGTTGAAAGCATGCGAGATCTCGAGAATGATGACTTCGCCATGACTCGTCTTGGTAAACTCATTGACATTGTGGATGATTTGTTCCAAGGAGGCACCTTCAGCGCCAGAGTACCACCCCAAGTCGTTTGAAATTTGATCGGGGATGAAGTACTGGAGTTGGTCGGGAACATTGCTCCGCCTTATGAGGCTAGCGTGGCTGCAGTAGAACTCTCCTTTGACGATGCAGGGCCGGAGGTCAAACATGCGTACCCCAGCCTGAAGCTGAGAGCCGATCGTCTTCCATTGAGTGACAGTTGTTGAGCGAGTCCCCAATCGCCGCATCTTTACAGGCTCATACATGCCTGAGTCATGCGACCGAGGAAGACATATCGTCTCAAGCGTGCGGTCTCCAATGAGAGGCATAAGCTCAGACATCCACGCGGGAGGAAGGTCAATCATTTTCTGATATGCGCCACTCATCTTGAATAATGGGTGAAGTCGGTGTTAAAGAATAACTGAATTGTAGATGAAATGAGATTTGACACAGCTGGTGCAAAATGGGTTTGAGAACGATGAGGAGTTTTGTGTGAAAGGTGAATGGACGTCGACGAATTGTGGTGTCTGGTCATTATTGCTTGCAAGGAGTGATGTTTTTATAGTTGATCTGCTCCGTGTTGATGAAGTGTGGTGTTGAATCCAATGTGGCCAGTAAGGGTGAAGGTTCCATGCGTCCTCAATTTTCAGCTGTGATAGCACAATTGGCGTTTCACATTTGGAATTTTCCCGTCGGTAGTTGCACATAACCTCGGAATTTAACCGCAATCTGATCAATTAGGGTCGAGGTTCCACGCGGCTTCGTCTTTCAGCTGTGATAGCACAGTTGCGTTTCGCATTTGGAATTTCACCGTCGGTAGTTTCTAACTAGATGCCGGTGCGCCCCTGTGGGTGTTCACTCGACTTGTTATTCTGTTATTTGTATTTAAGTTCTATACGCAATGATACCTGTATCACCTGTATACCCCAACCGGTCACAGTGATGGTATATCGTTTTCGACTGCGATTCTTTGATATGGATGATGTCGGCATAGCTTACAAGCCTGTGCGTTTGAACAATGGCGTTGAAGTTGCGAGAAAGAGTGGTGTCGCAGGATTTAGCGGCAGATATTTGTGTCCCTATCTGGCCCCTACGCTACTGTATTTGGTGTCTGCTACGCAACCTCGAAGTCTTAAGACGGTAACGTTCCGCAAGCCACCGCTAACTCCATCAGCCTAGGCTGGCCAATGCCTTCTGCAGCTTTCAATAGTCAATATGCAGATAGTCATACGACTCTAAGAGTGGTTTGATGGCGGCGAATAATATTAGGGCATAGACGAAGGGAGTTGCATTCAACTTCTTAGTTGCCGATGCAGCCGCTCTTGGAAAACGTTTGAGGACAACAATCGTACGAAACAGGGAGCCCACCGAGCAATATGCCTCGGGGGTTCCGCGTGACTTCCACTGACGACAGACTTGAGTGGCTAGCTGTCGTCAGCGCCGTCTCCCCTGCGGCCGGCGCGTTATCGTGGGCGCTGCTGCGCCGTCGCTAGTCCTGATGCCATCTTCGTTTAGCTGTCTCAGTAGATGTAGGTAGTCGCAAATCGTGCAAGTGGCCTCATGGTATACTTCAACGTTAGCCGACAAATCACACTCCGAGTACCCAGCCCAGGAAGATGCTATTTTATTCTCGCAAAGCCCGGAAGTTTCCGCAGAGTCTTAGGACAAAAACACCCACTCAAACCCGAACGATTCATCAAACGATAACCGCTGTGGAGCCGTGCTGCTGTTCTTCGCGGAAGCTCAGGCGCTCGTAGAATGCGAATGCACCAGACAAAATGCATATAAAAAAAACTTCCCAGAGCTGCCTTGAAGCATCAAGTGTCACACATTTGTCTTCAGAGGTGATCACTGAGCTCGGCCTATCATGAGTTCTGCATCCGACGTATATCGCACCGCCAGCGCGGCATGGACCAACGGTCGCCTTCATACCGGCGTCATTATGTCTTCTACTAAGATTTTGAGCCCCGTAAACGCAAGTAAATCTTAGCACGTCAGACTAAGTCACCTCTATGACTAGCCCTGATAGATTCTAGTAGCCTGCGTCCTCTTTATACCTTTACTCCTTCAAAATAGATTGCCTCGGCAGACTGTAGTCTGTACCATTTAGCCACTGCTCAAACGCCTTTCTTTCCCATCTCTTCCTCAATCTCGCCCCCTTTTTGACTAACAGATTCACTGCATCCTTATTCCTACTCGCCGTCCAGACCAGATATAGCGCGCTTCTGCCCATCTTATCTTTAGCATGAATGTCCGCCCCACGATCTACTAGTAACTTGACCACGTCATATTTGTCCTGTGACGCGGCGAATATGAGCGGTGTCGCCCATCCTGCATCTCTAGCTTCTATGTCGGCATGGTAATCGAGCAGAATGGCAGTGATAGAGGCATGTCCATGCCACGCAGCGGCGAGAAGTGGCGTCAAGTCTGACATCCTCGGTTCGCGAAAGAACACGTAGCGGTGTATGAACTTGCGGTAGTATCCCTCCACAGTGGCGCCTTTGGAGAGAAGTAGCTCGACTAGATTGGCATGGCCTCCTCTGACAGCTAAGAACAGCGGTGTCTGATTCAAGAAGTCTCCGTCGTCAATTCTGGCTCCTGCTTCCATGAGTGCAATGAGAACGGGCTCACTTCCTGAGCTAGCGGAAATTGACAGTGCTGTCTTGCCATCGTTGTCGATCCTTTCGAGATTGGCTTTGTAGTGAAGCAGAAGCTTCACTGCCTCATGGTGCCCTCCCCGACATGCCTCCATCAACGGCGTGGTCATGGACTTATCCGCCGACTCGACATCCGCACCTTTCTCGATTAGTAACTGCATGGCGTCCACGTGCCCGGAAGTGGCTGCGATGAAGATGGCCATCTCGCCCTTCTTGTTCTCAAACTCGATATCAGCACCATGGGCAAGCAGCAGTCTGACCATCTCCGTGTGTCCGCCGCCAGCTGCGATGCAGAGTGCTGTAGTTCTGTCTCTTGAAGCTCTGTATCCAAGGACTGATTGCGGAACACCTGGCTGATTGACTCGGGCGCCATTCTCAAGCAGAATCTGCACAACCTTCTCATGGCCATATTTGGCAGCTACCAGCAGGGGGTTATTGCCGAGCGAGGACTCGAACTCAACGGTGGCTCCGTGACGAATCAGTACCCTCACAGCGTCCTCGTTTCCCGACCTTATTGCATAGAATATTGGCGTTCTATGTCCACTGTCCGTAACATCTGGTGCATCGGGGTCTCTTTCACCAGCTAGAAACTCTATCATGGCCTCTGCCAGACCAAAATGAGCAGCAATGTGAAGACCCTTCACATCAAATTCACCCCTAATCCCGGAAAAAAACGACAGAGATTCCAAAATGTCCCAGGCCATGCTCGGAGCCCAGGCCTCGGTCAGATTGTCTAGTCGCAAAAATTCAATGACTTGGTGCATCCGCTGGGCGCATATAGCAGCACCAGAAATATGATGGCCCCAGTGCTTCGCGGAGTAAAGCTGCAGTGAAGCAAGTGGCCATTCTGCCACCATTAATGTGGCTGAACAGGCTCTTGCTATAGTCCATTCAGCATCGGGGAACCAACATTCTCTCTTATTTTCAAAGTATTGTTGTGTGGTATAATGAACCAAGCGAACGATGCTACTTTCCTCATCCACTGTCACCAATCCATTGCAGACGGAAATGATATCTTCAAGCTCAGGATTGTTATCATCCTCCAACATCAACTGAGTTTCGTCAATGGCTAGAGCATGCGTGAGCTCGAGTGTGGTCAAGGGCCTTCTGGCATGAACAATCCACATCAGTGCCTTCTGGGCGAGTTCTCTGCATCCCTGTCTTTGATTCTGGATCCTCTCCATGGCCTGATCGTATGCCTGTGATAGGGATTGGAGCTTTGCGTCTTCGCTGGTTCTCGACCGACTACCCTGCTCTCGGAAGTAGCTAAGCGTCGTTCTGACTGCCTTGGTCGTGAGTTTGTCTTCCAGTGACGACGCGTATATTTGTGCCAACAAGAACATGCCATCCACGGACCCCAATATTGCGGTTGTGATCTCGTCTTGCAGCTGGGTGCTTCGTTTCACGCATCCAGGCAATGTTTCCAGAATGCTTTCCAAGTATGCTTGAACATCCTCGTTAGATGCTCGAACCTCGAGCGTTATGGCGCCACTCTGGTTGAAAGCGTTTTGTATCTCTGAAATGAATCGAGAGGTTGCAAAGAGGTTCACCCTTCCATTCTCCTGAAGACGAGACAGTTCGGACAGAAACTTGGCTCTGAGATTTCCGCTAGATTGACACTCATCCAGGGCGTCAACCATGACAAAGATTCTCGAGAAGGAGGGCGATGCTGTAATGGCGTGAAGCACATTGAGCAATTCGCTGGTGGGCGGCCGCGTGTTGCCTGGAGCATAGGCGTCGTACAAACTTTTGAGCTTCCCAGATGCACAAGGTTGTTGCTGTGCCAGCTGCCTAACAAGACTAGCGATCAAGTGGGTGAGTGTCTGTTCCTCCGCGCGACGAAAGTTGAAGTAGATGTAGGCGACGCCAACTCCTTCGGCAAACTCGGAGCGTGACAGCAGATGATCGATCACAACTGCTGTCATAATGGTCTTTCCTGCTCCGGGGATGCCTGGGCAAAACATGGTTGCGCCGGGCGTTTCGAGCCATTGCTGAAATTCTTGGGAATTGAGAAGCCACTGGCCAGTGTTGGGCTGCCATCTCGTGATAAAATCGCTCTGCTGCGTGCCATAATCGACCGGACAGAGCCAGTCCAGCGCTTTCTGAAGCTCCTGATCCTCGATGTGCTGTATAAGCTTGGCTGTGTTGTTCCTGGCAATGCGGTGGTGGAAGGCATTTAGGAGCGCGACATTTGAGCTAATCCGCCCTCGGATATCGCGAACGTCGTCTGGATCCCACTTCAGCCTCTTCCAAACACGTTTCACTCTACCAGCGGAGCCTCCACTGCTATTATGTAGCACATGGTTCTTTTCGGCGATATTTGCCAACTCATCGAGGATGTTGCGACATTCTCGGGCTGTGTCCACGAGGTCCTGGCGGTCCTTGTCCGGGAGATCTTTATTTGCGATGCATACGTCGACATCCCCAAGTACGATTGACAAACTCCTCACTCTGCAACACTCAAGTTAGATGAGACATCATATGGATAAAAAGGTCAACCTACTCCTCATTGATCTCTTGGAATTGGCGGGGCGCGTCCGCGAAGTCGCGCCGAAGCTTGTGACAGAGCTCGACGGCCTTGATGATGTCGCCGACGCCAAAGCCAAAACTCATATTGCCTCTTCGGTGCGCGTTGTCTGCATCCGGTGTCTTTGCAGAGTTAGAGGTGGTGGTTGGTTTTGGTTCTCCCCCGTCCGTGACGAGGATTCAGCTGCCTGAAGGCGGCCTCTCGAATCGGCCGCGGGGTCTTCAGAGTCAGCCCCGTGTTAGCGCAGTAGCATGAGAATAAAAGCCACGGCGCTTAGCGGACGAGCTCACTGGTTACGTTTCGCAGCCTCAACATTTGTCCCCTGTGATTGACGCTGTAAACGCCCAAGAAGCAGACATCGGCGCCCACCATCACATCGGACATACCTTGTAGACTAGAACTATGAGCAAACAACTCCGATTTTCAGACGCACGGTCTATGAAGACAGGAGAGAACTTCCGTATGGAGAGACAGGACATGACAGATTCCTGCTTCCAGGTTAACGTGTCTTAGAGCATAGGTTTGTAGTCCGGCTGGATTGACCTTGGCAACATGAATTTTCATTTGACGGCGAGCAAGGTCCAAAGCCATATCGTTAAGGTGCGAGGAACACCCTGCTCCGCTGGGGCTTTGAACCTTAAGGGTCCTAAGCTCATGTGATAACATGTCATCCTCCATGGCAACAGCACACTGCACGCAGCACCATATCGGCTAATCAGATACCCAAATTCTCGCCACTTTAACAGGTCACCTGAAATCTCGGTCCTGTATTCTCGACCCCACTTCTTCAACCATCACTGTCAACAACTTTCTCGCTCGCCTTGTCAACTCAACCTGCTCCAAGTATCAGCTTCTCGCAGACATCACAATCGCAATGTACGGTACAAAGCTCCCGTACCTCCCGAACGAGGCCGACAGAAAGGACTTAACAACGGGTCCTGACTGGGAGCCAGGTGAAGTGCAACACGTTATGGATAGGATTCGGGCCGGCGACCTCACTCCCTTCTCTGTTCCTCCAGTAATCCCCCTTCAGGCTATCGATCCCGCCACCGGCGACTCAGTTCTGCATATAGCTACTCAATTGGCCTCCCCCCTGGACGCCATCAAGAAGACTATGGCGATGACCCTCGGCAAAGATCGCTTCGCCAATTGGGCCACTCATTCCTTGCTTACCCATCAAAATTACAGTGGCGATACAGTGCTTCATGTCGCTGCACGCTCAGGCAATCAGAATCTCTTAACCATGTTTTCTCGATATACCACAGATCACTGGTCGGCGGAGTACCCCGAGGTCGTGGTCATGGACGACGGACCACCAGAGAACGATGTCTACCCTGATGATACAGATAAGGAGTTCATGATGCCCAGCTTACTCTTTCTCATCATGAAGAACAATATGGGGCGTGATCCTGCTGCCGAGGCACGATATGCCGGGAATTATGATCTAGCGCAGTGGTTGGATGATATAGTGTTGAGACTTGGTCGCGATGGGACGCGGCGGACAGAAGCTAAGGTGGCCGAGATGATTGAGTTTGTAAAACAGGACAAGTAGCATGACTTTACGGCGGGACGACGACAACAACAACAAGAACAACAAGAATAACAATAATACAGATGATGCTTCTGGCTTAGCGAAATATATTATACTCTTATTTCCCCTTGTCCTTGATGGAACATGATAGCGATATATAAAAATGTTGATTGAGGCTCATAGACATCTGTAGCATCTCCCTAACCTTGAAGTGTGAAGCCTGAGTAGAACTCTACCTTCCATCCATTCTCGTCTTAACCGCCACGACGCGTATAGCCATTTTCAGCGGCAACAAGAGCATGAGTCTCGGGGGTTTCTAAAGCGTTGTCGAAGCCCACGTCTAACATGCCACCAGTACCATAAACCTCCCTGTCTGCCGGATACGTGTCCTCATTTCCCAGAACCAGGTCCAACAGCTGGTGAAACAACGTTGCTGGCGTAGCGAGAACCGCCCTAATGTCGTGGTCACTCATCTCGTTTCTTTTTTCTTTTTTCTTCTTTTGTATTCAAGGTTGCCGCTCTGATCTTGACCACACTCTTGCTTGACATTGCAGAGTTTGTGATTTTAAATGAGCTCGGGCAGAGGGTGATGGTGCTCGCCCGCGTTCAATGCTGAGCGGCCGCCTGACCCTAGGCAGAACTGCGGAAGCCTTGCGTCTTGCCCCCATACATCGAGCCGAACGCTGGATCAAGTAGAACGGGGTACGGAGAGATACCAGGGAGAGTTTTGGATTAGGAAAGTAATGGAATGGACCGCATTGAGCAATTCTCTTCGAAAATCACTAGAAGAAAAGACTTTGGGGAATCCTAGACCACGACAGCTAGACTCCTGCGACGGATCCGCCACCACTCAACAAGGATTTCTCACCCAGTCACGTTCAACTCTCTCGCTCAACTCACGTTAAGGTCTCGTTGAGACCGCAATGGCGGTGAATTGATACATGAGACATCTTTGCGTCTCTCGCTATTAATTCATCCAAGACATGAGATGGTCCACGCTCATCTTACTACTTGTCAAACAGTGCACCCTGCTCACAATAGCGACTTTCACTGTGCACATTGAAAGTGCCTTGGATTCTATAAAGGATACGGATAGATGGGCCTCAATTGAGCCCAGCCCCTTTAAGGTCTGCTATGAGTGACCAATTATATCCCTGCTAAGCTCGATGCTAATTTATCAAATGCTACCTATGACGTAGTCTGACGTGAGACAAATCAGGCAACAGGACTTCTTTCCATTGATATATATGTCATGCTCAAGTTCCTAATTCTGATAAGCATTACCTCATTTTACATCATGATATCAGAAACTGAACCTCGCCTTATCGAGGCTGCTTCTGGGGGCGACCTTGAACGGTTACAGCAGCTCATGGCAGGGCAGCAGGTTACTGAAGAGCTCATACAAAAGCTACTTAAAGCTGCAGCCTGGAAGTCTCAGACTCCGATTATCGAGTTTCTGCTCAGCAAATATGCACTCGGTTCAATCGACGAAGAGACAGTCCGCGCGGGGATATACTCTCGCTCAATACCGCTCTTTTCCGCTCTCCTCTCCAAGGACCCTTCAATCATCAACATGCAGTTCGACAAGCGTGGCACACCCATTGTCGTGGCCTGCATGTCCCAACAGTCACCTGAATTCCTCAGATTTCTGCTCGAGTCCGGAGCTGATCCCAATCAAGATCCAGACTGCGCCGCGTTCCCGCTTGCGTTTGTAGCAGCCTGGTACCAGGACTGCGAGGCTATTGATTTACTGTTGGATTATGGTGCGAGGCTGGAGCACTCGGATGCACTTGCGGCTGCTGCGCGCCGGAATAACGAGGTCACGCTGCGCCGTCTCCTTGAAAGGGGAGCTGACCACGACAACGACCGCAGCGAGTCTTCAATGGGTGACCCACCACTTCATTGCGCCGCCACAGGGGGAAATCTTGAAGTCTTAAAGATACTACTCGACCATGGCGTAGCTCCAGGTGTGAAGGACAGGGTGGGAAAAACAACAGCCCAGGTTTTGGAGGAGACAGAGCGGGCGGGAAAAGACCTATCTAAAGTGAGAGAACTACTCAGCAGGTATGAATGAATGGCATACTGCTTGACAAAGTAGATGGGATAAAGTAGTTCTTATTAGAAGAGCGCTTAGTCTCAATATAGCCCAGTGCTCATAAACTTCTTCAAGGAAATTCCAAGGCTAGTTACTAACAATAACAACCATGAACATCACTTAGGCAATGAATTTGAGAGCAATTTGCGATCGCGTTTTCAGTCAGTTTTTGACCGTCCCTTTTGATTAGAATGCTTTGAATCCACTGGCTCTCTCAGTTTTTAGAAAGTTGGTGTTTTGACCATCTTTTGGTCCGACCCTTAGGAAGATTGAAGACACCCTGAGTGTTTTTTCTGCAGTAACCGCGAATTTGGGTTGTTGGGTGTTTTTCCCTCCCTTCTCAGGTCTCAGGGTTACATCAACACATTGGGTCGGCCGTAGAAAAGAATAGTGGCAAGGTATCAATGAGGCCTACGGCCGCCCGTCGATTGGCTTAGTGGAAGACGGAGGTTGGACAAGGATAGTAACTGCATTTAAAAAAAGTCTTGTAAAATATCTCTTAAAAATTCAAAGGCAAAAGGTCTTCATTTCCTCTAACAATAAGCTCCTCAAGCCCCTCGTCTGGCTGACTGAAGACAAGAAATCGATATATGTCGAGTTTAAACCCCTCCTCCCCTTGTACATCCAGCATCCTCCCCTACTTATCCCCTATTAAATCCCTGCTAGCAACCAGCCAGTCTAAAGCTACAAATCCCCCCACCACACTAACCCTGACTCTAAATCGACCTCGGATATACTAAGTGCCTAAAGTGTGATTTGTGCTGACCTCCTTGCTCTGATCACTGTTGAAGACGACCATAATGTAACAGCCGATTTGAACTTTGAGGCAAACTTCAAATGATCCCGCTGTCATATTAATGACCTACTAGAACTTTTTGAAAGCCCAATACACCTGAAGGAAATAGAGTTGATTCCAGCTTGGCGGTTTTAGGCCGCTAAACATATGTTCAAATATGAAACTAGGCTAGCTATTCTCAGGCGCTAGCTGCCGACGTATAGTCATCCAACAGGGAAGCTCACAGAGCATTACACCTCCCTCTAGGGCATCGACTGGCTGTACCATAGTGTACTTAGCCCACGCCTCAATATAAATTTCCCAGATTGTCTACACTGTTAAGATGCAGCCAGCATCAACAGTAAATTCAGCCTGCGACTGTTGTAGCCGGTCAAGCTAGGACACATTGCTCCGTCCGAGGGTATGTCGCACCTGGCCCCAGTATGACTCCATCTTGGCGAGAAGGTGCAGGTGGTAGGCTTGTGCAATCTCTTCTGCAGCAAGCTTAATGGCACGGTCAGTCAGTTTCTCTGCCTCGTCGTCACGCCCCTGACTAGACTCCTGCTGGGCCTCGTGGAGCCAACCTTGAAGCAAGAATTCGACAGTAGTTTGAGACGCGGTAAGGGCCTGCACATTGTGCTAGTGTGCTAGGCGTGCCTGGAGGGGACTTTGGGAAATATATAGCTCAATTAGGGTCTCGAACACGAGGTCATGATGGCGTCCTTTTCCACGGGCCAGTTTTGTGATTCGTTGGCATTCGAAGTCCAAGGGAAGTTTTGTGATTTGCACATCCATATCTAGATAGCTCAGAACATGGTTTGCAACTCGCTATGGTCTGGGAGACTGGGACTGGGACCTGGGACCCAGTGCTATAAACAAGCCGGTTAGGCGAGTGGGACTCGTGGATGAGTTATTAAAATGGTCAGCTCGCGCAGCGCAGGAAGGGAAGCTGAAAGATCAGCCCGGGCCTGAATTGCCAAGCTAGAGAGGCAAGCGTCATTAATGACAGAAAGGGTAGGGGGTAATGACGTGAGGATGGGCGAGGCGTTGGGAACCGCAGGTAGCTTGGTCTGGGCTCTGGAGCTCAGTAATGTAAACAAGCTGGTATGGCGAGTGGGACTTGCGGACGAATGGTCAAATGATCGTCTCACGCTGTGCTAGATTTATCCTGGACAACCCCATATAAAAAGATCTCGGGTATGACAAACACACCATGATCTACTGGGACCAAGAAACCAAAATCTCAACGATCAACCCGAGCGCTTGAATAAGAATCCACGAGACTACCGGCTGCAAAGAGACGTCGGACACTCTAGGTCTACTCTCAGCACTTCCTGCAATCACTAGCGACCTAACAGACTTTACTGCCAGGATCTAGAACGAATAATAATGCTATTAAGTTGATTACCAACTACAAGAATAGCCTTATACAGGAGCTAGATGAGACGAGGACTAGACTTGATAAAAGTCCATAATGGGAACTGCACCTTGAATAATACTATCCGGTATTGGTATTATTTTATAGTATAGTAGAATCTTCTCACAACCTAAAATCTTATTTCTACCTAATTTATAGACCTATAGTACCTCTACATACTAACTTAGAGTGGGGAAACCTTTTGCTCGCTATGGTCTTCAGGTGAAAACCCCCTCTACGACATCGCTCTGACAGTAGCTACAGTTGGTCTCCGCTATTCTACTTGTGTTCGCTACATCAACCTTGTCCAAAATCTTATTCACACACAAATTACTAAATGTCCAGATTCATAATAGAATAGCGACTCCAGCACAACTGTCTGATACCACCTAACAAACCTCTCAACAAGTTACTGAATGTGCCGGGAATTTCGAAGGGTTGCCAGTAAGACGTAGGTGGCCCCTCCACGTGCCGCCATGAGAGAACTTGCAGCACCCACGAATGGCACCTTGCGAGTGCAAGGTATTGGCACATTTCTTCACAGCTGCCAGTATTGTCTTCTTCTCAGCGGTGGTGCCACACTTGGTGCTGCTCGATGTAGCTTCGTAGGCGTACCCCTCGTAGTGAACACCATCGTATTCAGTACCATAGGTCAGGGTGCAAGATTTTTCCTCAGCTTTCTCCTTGATGATTTGGGTGATAGACTTGTAGATCTCAAGGGCGGCGTTGGCTGCGATAATGACTGTAGCTCCAGAGCCGATAATGCCAGCTGTTGCTGTTACATCGATGGACGTGCGTTTGTCCAGAGTGAGGGTGTCATTGTAAAGCGATGTATAGTTGGATTTGATGAGGTCAAAGGTCACAGTAATGTTAGATCCCTCGCCGTCCCACTCCTTGACGATGGGGAAGTAGGTTACTGTTTGAGCTGTGCTGTTGTAGTCCGCAACACATCGCTCAACAAGGCCAAATGCGAGGAGAGCAGAAAGAGTTTTGCCTGCGTTGACCATCTTCCTGATGCAACTCGAATAGTGATTGCGCAGATGTCCAGGACCAGAATAACAAACAGGATCTTAACTTCCATTTGAGGAAGTTAGTTTGTGGGAAATAAAAGGAGGCACAAGGCTTAAATCATGGAGTGATAATGAAGTTCTTTTCTCCCTGAGGAGATGTAATCCCTTTTATGTTTAGGACCTCTGATGTTTGTTCATTCATCCTTGTTAGATGCTATCAAAGGGTGCAGTGTGTGCGCTCCACAAATTTGGCGGGGAGCTTGCGTATGCTATGGATACTGTAACAGCCCACTCGGCTGCACATACGAAAGTTAACATCTCAGATGGCCCTCAATGGGGAAACAAGCATTTCAACAGTCAATTCACACAAACTATATCTATAAAAGTTGCAAAGTAATATTAACAGTTGTACTAAGTGCTATATTACTTATTAGCCTTTGTATCTTTAATTTTGCTATTGTAATAAGTATTGTTCGCATTATTTTCCACCGAATTAGTAGTGTCTATCCAGGTAGTGCTCATCTGCCCATCCCAGCCAGCAGCTCAATCCGGCAACTCGGCAACTTGTTCGACAGCCCGACCAACAGCTTAATCCACCTCCCAGCTAACAGCTCAATACAGCAACTTATCAGCTCATTCAAGGGTTCGACCAACAGCTTAATTCACCCCCCAGCCAGTAGCCCAATAAGGTAGCTCGTCAGATTGTACAACAGACTGATAACAAAGGCGACGTCGCCGCGCGTCGTGGCCAGGCGGGGCGGCGTCGTAGGTGCCGCCCGCGGGCGTAGGACCCATGATTACTAGAAGCCTAGAGTGACTGAGCATCGTTCAACCTCGTTCTACAACCGTCGCCTGTCAAACAGATTCGGTTTCGCTCCTGGCTAAGGCGCTGGTAGTGGCGACTACAGTGGTTGTCTGGTCCGTGGTAGTTGTGACGTTGGTAGTGCTCGCAGCACTGGTTGAAGATATCGCGAGGCTTAAAACGACAGATGTAGACGAAGTTACCAGAGATCCTAGCGACGACAAGCGCCTCTAAGTGACTAGCCAATTCCTCACTGGATGGATGTTTGATCACGGCTAATGTACGATTTACATGTGCATGGGTGACTGATGTCTATATATACGCTTCAGTACAGCGATATACTTCACTTCTTCAATCTCGCTTGCCGTTTCCTTCGTACCCGCCAGAAAATACACCATGCGATGGCAATAATGCATAGAGAGCCGACAACTGACACAACGACAATGACCGTGGTTCTGTTTTCTTCAAACCAATCATCGTCATCTCCGGTTCTTCCAAAATTGTTGATCCCTGGATCACCTGTTGGTTGGATAGTAGGCTCCGGAAAATCGCACGCATCTGACCCAGATGGCCCAGTAGCACAAGAAGGAGTGTTGATGAGTGTAACGTCTTCGTTTCCTTGAAGACAATTCGATCGCACAATGCCTCGACCAAGTAAAGAGCAAATAGCTCCGATTGAGCAGGGCGAGAAACTTCGGATTCCAGAGCCCGGTGATGGATTCATGATGTACTGCCCTTCTGCGTCGCAGGTCCTTCGACTTAAGGGGCAGCATGACTGTGAGTCATCAAGTTGAGTGCCGCATGTACCAGAAGTACAGTCATGAGATGCTCCAAAGCTATGTCCAATCTCATGAGCTATGACCTGCCATTCTTGGGAGTTTCTAATGATGATGTTTGTCGATGAAGATGTCTGCATGCCGTTATCATTGTTGAACGATGACGAGCCTTGACGGCAAACTTCGCCCATCCACGATATTCCAAGAACGGAGCCTGTGCGACATCCACTAAAAAGAGTCCACAGGGCGTTTCCATCCTGGAACTGTCCTCGCCATGCCGAGAACCGACTCAAGCGGGCTTCGGTATCAACATCGTCACTGCATGGAACATTCCACTGCATATATGGCGGACCGGAGTTGGAGGAACAACCAGCCTCGCTGATGGACAAGTTGCGGATTGCCAGTGATATGTTGAAAGTATCCTCATAGATCTGAGAGGCTGAATTAATCTCAGAAATAATATGCGCTTCGACTTCGTCCACAGACCCAAAGGTTGCTGTGTAGCTACAGTCGGTAGCAATACCTAGAACAGCGATGAGCCTCGTCGTTGGACAACCATCCGTGGATCCAATGGTATCAACGAGATCATTCATGGTGTTTTGCCGTTCTTCAAGCCCCGTGACGTGATAGCTTGATAGTTTGCTATGTGGTGGGTGGGCTTGACGAGGTGCAAAGAAGCTGGTATCGTTCGATCCACAGGTTGAGTCGTCCTCCGAGTATTGCCTCCGTCGATTCGAAAAAACGTCACGTTCGTCCACATCTCCATCCCTCCACACGACCATGAAAGGCTTCGTAGATTCTTTGGGTAAACTTTGATGCGCCTTTTGTGTTTGACGGAATATAGAATCGGGTTTGACATGAAATAGATCGTTGCGGATGGTGTAGGTGCCCTCGAATAGCGTATTTCCGCCGACGTTCCTCAGTAAGACTCTTGCGGTTCCAACGTTATTCCATATGCCATTGTCACCCTCACTCACGAGAGTATCCCCTCTGAGGATAGAATGACGTGAGGATTGTATGGGCTTGACATTGGATATGCTTCCATCAGGTCGAAGGTAATGTACAAAATCGAGTTTGGATATAATCTCATCGTTGGGGGAGAGCTGTAGCTTTATTCTTTTGTCATTGCCGTGCACGGTGAAAGTTATGCTCAGGTTCGATGATGCTTTGAATTGATCAAACTTCGCAATAGTCAAATCTTTGATCCAAGAAATGTGATGAGGGGGCTTTCGTTCTATTGACAGTGCTAAAATTGACATTGTCTGTCAGTCTTTACATCGTTGGTAACCCGGTCTTCGGGCTGTTAGACAGACCTTGCAGCTCAACAGTGAAGAAGAATGTTACCAAGAGGATTGTGTAGATCGAAGTTAATTGAGCCATTAAGAAATGGCAGAAATCGCCCAAAATATAATAATATCAGCCACGAGCGAATGATGATGTAACATATGTTAAGCTAGTAGGCCCAAACAAAGCATTGGGTCACTGACAGTCATCTTTACTTATACTTACACATCGTCATAGTCTACTTGAAGCATTATAAATCTATCACCTCTTCCACCCGCAAACGGAATAATCGATAGACGAAAGAACCGATGCACAGAAACTCGGCGTTAGGTGAACGCGCGGCTCTGGTTCCATTTGCAAAACTCTCACTTGACAAGTTGGGTCTCCCTTCAAGATGTATGCGCGTATGCTATGGCTAAGCCACTGCGCCAAGCCGCTACATCGGTCTTGTGCAGCTTATATCATCGACACTCATCACACAAATCTAATCGCCAAGAGCAATGCCCCATGTCTGAGGTGGGTACCACGGAGGTAGTGCCAACAAACTTAAAATCCGCCGAGGCATGTACTTGTAATTGGGAGGCCTCATGAGCTGCTTTGCTCTCATCTCATACGGCATGGGTTCCCCTGCAGGATTCGATGCAGCTTCAAACGTGAAGATCAAAGATTGATCAAACCAAGAGAAAGCACTTCTAACAGAACAGAACGAGTACCTGTCTCATATTATGATGCATGAACGTCACATGAAGATGTTAAAGCTTCTCTGAAATTTGACAATATTGATTACATGGGCCACTTTAACGTGGTGGGTAGTAACTTTAAGTGCTTGAAAATGCATGCACAAGCTCTCACCTGTAACCGGATAGTTCGGAAACGTGGACCTTTGCCCTCACATACGACAATGACGAACGGAACAAGGAACATAAAGGGTGAGCGACTACTCTTGCGGAGATATACACCTCGTAAGTCCGCTAGAGGCGGTGACGGTTTTTCGGGCCTATCTCCAACCTGATCTCCGTAGATTAAAATGTCAGCAGGGTGCATAAGGCAGTACTACCCATGCTAGCAAATTCATTACATCACAAATCCAGTTTTTCCCCCAATATCATAGGCTGTTGGCGGAGCCGATCTGTACTAGTCCTAGAAGGGCTATTGGCCTAGGCTGTGTCTACTTGCCTTCTAACAGAACCTACTTGATATTACTTGGCACTTGGCACTTGGCGCTATTAACCAATTGCTTGGCCTCAGTATTTATGGCTTTACTGAGAACGCAAACTATGCATAGAATGGAAGCTCTCTCTTTTTCTCCCTATATTATCAATCCCGCATCCGGCTCAGTGAAGAGTTGTGTTACAACACCGTTCACAACCAAGGTCTCGCCTCTCTTGTGACGAACTCGATGCAATACTCTCTTGCTCGGGAAATAAATCACGACAGTCAATGAGGATAGTTAGCTATCTCTTGAAAAGCCCACTTGGATATGTTACGCACGGCTGCTCTGGTTATATTCCTTGCAGGACGATCTCTTCAAGACGTCAGTCCCCGTGTGAACAACAACGAGGATTTCGATCCGCTCCGGTTCAAGGCAGATGGAACCTTTCAAATCAGTATTTTCTCGGACCTCCACTTTGCACAAGGTTTGTCTACGACATTCTTCCGGAATCAAGCGTCGTGTCACTAATAACAAGACCAGATGCGTCGGGCACAGGTCCGGAGCAAGACCGTGCCTCGGTCAAGGTCATGAGTGATATCCTAGACTTCGACCCGCCCGATCTAGTCATTCTCAATGGAGACCTTATAAATGGCGAAGACACATATCGCGAAAATAGCACCCATTACATTGACCAGATCGTCGCTCCTATGGTTGATCGAAATCTGACCTGGGCGTCTGCGTATGGAAACCATGACCACAATCGCAACATCAATGGGGAAGGCATCTTGGAGCGCGAACATATGTGGCCCGGTGCCCGGACTAACGCGATGATTAATACAACAAACTCTGGTGTCACAAATTACTATCTGCCTGTCTACGCATCGAATTGTACTACAGCCGAAGATTGCACTCCCGAACTCATTTTGTGGTTCTTCGATAGTCGTGGCGGTTCTTATTACCAGGGCGGAGCTCAACCCAACTGGGTTGACTCAAGTGTGGTAGAATGGTTCAACGATACCAATACCGCCCTGGTCGAAGAATATGAAAGGGAGATCCCTTCACTTGCCTTTGTTCACGTTCCCATTCACGCCACCTACATATTCCAGAATGACCAGGGCCCTGATCAGCACTACCAGCCCGGTATCAACCAAGAATCCGTTGTGCAGCAGGGAGACGGGTGGTGTCGCGAGGGCGACGATAGTGGAAATTGTGACTATGGAGATCAGGATTTTCCCTTTATGCGCGCCCTGGTCGCGACACCGGGCATTATCGGGCTCTTTTATGGCCATGATCACGGGAATTCCTGGTGCTATAAATGGGACTCTCAGCTTCCGGGCATGACAATTGCCGGCAATGGCATCAACCTATGCTACGGCCAACACACGGGCTATGGTGGCTATGGTGACTGGATTCGGGGCGCGCGCCAGATTTTCGTCACACAAGAAGGGCTCAGAGACAATACGGTCGACACCCACATCCGCCTGGAGTCGGGCGATATTGTGGGCAGGGTCTCTTTAAACTCGACCTTCAACACGGACTACTACGATTCAACGCCGAATCAGAAAACGTATCTCGGAGTCACTAGCAGTGCGTATGCTTTTATCGTACCCAGGGCCTTTTATACTTCGCCTTTTGTGATGAGCTTAGCGACCATCATCTGTTTGAGCATATAAATATTGATCTTTCTTGGGTACTTGGCTAAACCACTGTTAAAATTCTTGCTGTGATATATGCAGCATTGTTTCCTACGTCTTACACCAGAGCCTAATCTATATCAGAGCGCAACATCCAATACTTTCCTGATACCAGCACCTGAGGTGGTGGTGAGGAGGCTTTGGCAACTCAGCTCATGAATTTCCTTACGTGAAACTGCTGCCAAGGAAAGTGAGCTTCACAACTAGATCTCTGTCAAACCCGTTCAAACCGGTGCTTGAAAACTCATCAGCCACGCCCCGCCCTATCGTCAAGATCTGTATCTGGGCACGTATGTAGCGTCTTCTCCCCGTCTGTCCATGCTGACTAACAAGCATGGTAGCGTTAAGCTTATGAAAGACGGCTCTTAACCGTTTGTTTAAAACTCCGCCCCTGGGTAGACTACATCGTGCTCTTGGGGCCAAACGGAGGCTCTACCAATCAGCCCGCTAACCACTCGACTCAGCCCCGTTGTTACGGCGCCGCAAGTGGCCTTGCAAATCCCCTCCATCAGGGACCGGAATTTTTAGATAAACGCCGGTTCACGTCATCGCCGACGTGAAATGTCATTTAGGGCCGCCAAGGAACGACATGAAGCTCCCAACTTCCTGATAAACTCCGCCGGACGTGCAGCGACCCGGAAACTGCCTGTTACAGCGAGCGTGGATTCATGCGTGAACTGGACTGGAAGCTGGCTAACTGCTCCGGAAGCCGAAATGGACGACTCCAGCAGCATCGGTAGCACCAACAGCATGTCCAATCAGTCCGATCGTCCCAAGGTGCCTGCGGCCAGATGGGGGGCTGCTTGTGCACCATGTGCCGCAACCAAGGCCAAGTGTATTCGGACAAATCTAACTCCCAATTCCAAATGTGACAGGTGAGCCTAGCATCTTGGCTGCTTCTCGGTGCATCGGCCAAAAAACGAGCACGCTAACATTTGTCCATGCAGATGTCAGAGACTGCTGAAAGATTGCTCAGACCAAGTTCATCGTCCTCGTAAGAAGAGACAAGTCAGACACTCGTAAGTAAGAGTTTTCCTGCCCATTATAGGCCACGTGAGTCAGGATGCCAGCATCGCATCACACTCGGTCGCTCTGCATCTTGTGGGGCTTTTCGTATGCGAGTTGCCCGTTCAGCTGACTGATTGGATCAGACGAACTGCTCAGATAGAGGAGAGACTAAATGGTCTGGTCAATCTCCTTGCGGCATCGGGCGATCTATCTGGCGCTGAGCCCCCCACGGACCCAGACTCCTTACCAACAGAGACCGAAGCAGGGGTGTCTGATGAGCGAGCATCTTCAGCGATTACAGGTGGCTCCTTTCAGCCCAGCCAAAACCCGTGGGCCGTCCCAGAGGCTTACAACTCCTATGCTCCCCCGTTATGCATCTGCCGCACACAGAGCGGCGACCCACCGCCTCCACCGGATACGGATGAGGCTCTGTTGAACTTTTACCGAACTCAACTGCAACGTCTTCATCCGTTTGTGGTAATCCCCTCTAATGTCTCCGCAGCTAGTCTGAAGTCGACACGACCTTTCTTGATGTCTGCCATCCGGATGGTTGCCTCCGTCCGGAGTCTAAAGTCGATGCGCGCTCAGATGTACCACCTGATGAAGCATATTGCAGACCACATGCTCATTCGGTCAGAGAAGTCACTGGATCTGCTACTTGGTATCGTTGTAATTGTTGGCTGGTACCAGTACCACTGCTTCGTGCATGCACAGCTGAACACCCTCCTACATATCGCCGCCACCCTGGTCGGGGAACTAGGTCTGCACCACTACCCTCTGCCTCACAATGGAAACGTCTTCATCTCGACGAGATCTGTAGCCCCGCCATCCCGCACAAACGAGGAGAGGAGGGCATTGGCCGGTGTGTGGTTCATGACCTCGTGGTAAGTTGCCAAGTGAACCCAACCTCCTTATGCTTGAAATGGATAGACTGACCCGTCACAGCATGTCCATCAACCTCCAGAAGATAGAGTCAAATCGATACACTGATTATATCCAGGAGTGCTTGAATGATCTTGAATCCGATAGTGAGCACCCATCCGACCTGTCACTCGTCTACCTCGTCCGGATACAGCACTTGGCGGAGCGGATCCATCAACTCAAGTCCAAAGACAACATCCTCGGTGATTTGCCAGTGTTCTCGTCGACAACAGTGGCGGAGCATATTGCTAGCTTCCAGTGCGAATTGGATCGTATGCGTGAAAGCCTTCCAGCTCAGCTAAAAACAGATAGTCCGTGCCTTCTACCCGTTCGAGAAATGGCATCGCCAATTAACCAACCACTAGGAATCTTCATGACTTATCTGCACAGCGCAACTCTACGCCTATACGAACCTCCCATCATCGACAGCGATGAAATAAACTCGATATCCAGTTCTCTCACCCTGAATACATCAGATGGCGGAAACACCCTCAAACAGCTATATCTCACACGCAACGCCCTCATTGCTTGGTTTGATAACTGGCTCTCTGTGCCAGTATCCGCATACTACTGCCAAACCACAGAGCTGGCCGCGCAACTCGTCTACAGCATTGCCATGCTTGGACGGTGGGCGAGGCTGGAAACTCCTAGAACAATGTTCGATGTGGAGGTGCCTGCATCACCCAATCCGAGCGCCGGCACCCGCAAAACGGGTTCATACAGAGACAGTTCGGAAAGTGGCAGCTCGCCTGAAGCAATTGCCGCCAACCGCGTCATCGCAGGCGAGGATGAGGAACCTTGCTTGTTCGGGCAAAACATGCTGCAGAAGGCGTCAGACGCGAAACTAGCAACCGCTGTGGCTGGGCTGCAAGTGCACCTCCGACAACAGCCAGGCCTCTCGATCAACATCCCTCGAATACTTACTTTGGTTTGTTCTCGTTTTGAGGAAGCCAGTGCAACATTTCAAAGTCCGTCTACACATGTGGGCAGGGTCGATATTAACAATCCTTGGAGTATGAGCGCTCTGAAGATTCGCCTTACGCGGGAAAAGCTGGAGCGATGGGCAGACCTTGTATCCCGGGGGACGCAGACTCTCGACCTTCAAGGCGGGAAGGACAAGGATAGTACTACAGAGGACCGAGCCATGCATGTTGCCCAAGGAGCGACGATGGACTCGGCACACTACGAGGACCAGAGCCTGCCACAAGACCGAATACCGATGCAAAGCCTCTCCGAAGCCGGGCCGTGGACCAACGATGTACTGCAAGGCATTGATCCCGCGGTTTGGTTTAACGAATACTTAGATTGGAGCTATGAACTTTAAGGCATCTGTATATTCGAGGATCTTACCGCGATTTGTTATATAGTTCTTTGTTGGCTAAATAGGCATATGAATACCTATACAATAAGCTTTTGTCACAATCACCAACACCCAGCTCGAGTACAGGTCTCGTGTGTTCTCCTTTATATCGTCAATCTTGCTCTTCCACGTAAATACAACAACTAGATCTCATCTGCCTCGTCTCGTTTTGTTTTACTATCCCAGGCTCTGTAGGTCGTAGGTGACATGATTTTATAGTTCAACATCAGTCTGCTCCCCCTCGACCTTTTGTCGCTTTTGTATTAGGTCCGAAAAGTTGAATGGGTACCAAATGTTAAAGACAACCATCACTGCCGCCATCGGAACTGCATCAAACACATAGAGATAAACCTCATGCAAAATGATGGTCCCCTCGAAACCCTCAATGAACTCGGCCACACGAACAATTGACCGAGCCATGATGAGCGTGCTAGTGACATACAATATATTCAGGTATTTGTTCCAGGGTATCGATGGGTTGCGTGATTGGGGTGTGGGCATAACACGTAACCGAAGTTGAAAGATGAGCGCGACGGCGATGAAGAAGCCGAAAATGATGATCTGGATGAGCAGTCCTGCCAAGACAATACGAGAGCCCCTCGTTGCCGTTGATGCGCGTGAACTAGCCATAAGTCCACCGCCTAGACTAAGTTAGAGTAGCTTCTTATCGGGGGTTCCGCAGCGAAGCAGCAGGTATACATACCAGCAAGCTGGATAAAGAACGTGATCACATCGCTCATCACAAAGACCTTCGTCAACCATTTTTTCTTGATGAGACTGTAAGACTCGCCATCCACGCTGACAATGATGCGGCCCAAGACCATGTACATGCTGGCTGCCAGGAGTGCTGGAGCCACAAGTATAAGAAGCGTTTGGATAACATAAGGGGCAATTGTCAAATTTGGTGCCTGGTTGCTGGATACTCCACGAGCCGCATATCCAACGATTTCGACTAGAGCAGCATCGAGTTAGCAGGTGCGGTAAGACGGATGTGGCAGAAAAAGCAACAACTATACGTACAGATGCCGCCAACAAGCAAAGGAACAAAGTACCAAGTTCTATGCTTTGCAATTAAAAGCGAGTGCCAAACAGTTGACAGTCCGAACAAAACTGCAAAAACACATGCAGCCGCTAAAGACGGATCGTAGTGATAATATTTAAAGTATGGTTTCGAATCTGAAGACATTTAGGAGTGTCACTTCTCAAGTGAGCTTGGGAGTTTCGTTCTTGTTCTAACGCTGGAGATGATGTTTCTTTTGTAGCTCACAGGCTGATGTTTTACAAGTCCTTTGTCCATGGACTATCTGTTTAGACTAAACCCCGGGCACCGGTGTTGGCTGGGGGCGGGGTTTTCCGGACTCCCCGGCCTCCCCGCCGGAGCTCCGAACTGGACCGCCGGACCAAAAAACATCATTTTAAAGGGCGCCTCAGCCGTCTGCCGCATTGGTAAAGCCTTGAAAGGTGATCATGTAATTTAGGGCTGCCCAGACAGGGACCCGTCAGCTATCCATCAAGATGAGCCTCAGCAAGACACGTCGGCAGCTGCCAATCTCGCTGACGTTCCGCGTGGCGATCTTGACAACTCGACCCTAGCACTGCGCTTACATGATACAGAGCCCAACATGGTTGAGAATAGAACTCGGGTTATTTCATTAGATGTACGGGTATGTACATGTGTGGATGTGTGTGATGTATTTCTGCAGAACTTTTCAGACGTCCCCTCTAAAGCACGGGGGGCAAACCTACACTCGTCATCGGCGGCGGTGGACCCTGTCGAGGTGTCATGTTCGCGCTGTGGTAATGGCTCGGTACCGGCAAAATCTACATAGTCAACTGGGCGAGATGCCAAGGTCACCGCCAGCATTAACTCATTCGAGGTCGTCGGCTTCGAGGGTGAGCTCTACATTGCAGCCACCTCATGACACTTATGCTCACCTATGCATTGGGTCATTTGTCCTTAGGTAGTGGATAGAAAAGGTGAATAACGAGAGTGGTCAAATATTATTGCTCCTCGTTGGGCAGTGAGAAATTTAGCTCCGTAGACAGGGCCTAACCTAGTCTACGTGAGTATGGCGTTAGCGGCAGTTTGGTGCAATACGCCCAAATTCTCAGGTATGCTGGAAGTCGCGTAAAAGAAAACGCAATGCGTTGTAACTTGAACTTGATATGACAAGGACGTTTTTGACTTACTCCAGGTATATAGAGTTTACGATCCTCGAAGCCCAAAGATGCTAACACCCAGAATTGGGCGCAAGTCAACGCATTATAGTCGAAGGGTCAAAGGAGACTCAGTGCTCGATGATGCTTAAAACATCCACTAGGGGCCGCCACAACGTCAAATATGGCTGGGGACATCGCATCAGCACCCAATAGACGTAGCATTTACCCATTTTACCACTAGGTGATCGTTCAACAATTTAGAGACCCAACAAATGAGGATTTTCGACAATTTGTTCGAGTACTGCCCTATTTGTCTTTCGAGTCCATGTACCTATATTCAGCATCCCTGGATGCCATGTGATTTCCGGGGAGCCAAAATCGCTGATGCCATCGCCCACCTCATTTAACACCACTACCAAGTTAAAAGTTGCTCTTTACATCGCGTTTAGCAGCGGTAGCTGGCCAGCTGTGGGACGCATGGCCATGTGGTCAAGGGCAAATCTGCGTGTGACCGCTGCGGAAATTTGCAACAGGCCGGAAGCAGACTTTATAGATGAGGGCGCGCATTGTGGACAGGCATTTTGCCTCCGCTGCTACTTGCCCGCTCCCTTATCAACGCGATCTATTTGAACACCGGAAGCAGCCCAGCACATGCACTTCTCAAGGAACGTCTTCCAATGCGGACAAAGACCCGGATTTTGTATTTATATACTACATTTTGTTGGTCAGGTGAGCCTCCAACGTCCCGCCCACCACCGGCAGTGGATCGTCCCTGAAGATAGTGCGAAACAGGAGATTTTGCCTCGACTGAGATTCGCATCAAATAGCGTGAGACAAGCGGGCAGAAGGCCCGATTGTTTAAAGCCTTGACCAGCAAGTATGGAGATGATACAGTAGTCACCATACCACTCGATGCGGTGAGATGCTCCTTGACCGAGCGGCGCAAGATAAATGCCGCTCTTCTAGCCAAAACAATGAAGCTATTTACGGTCGTGCTCTCGGCGAGACTCCCCAAACTACCCCAACTCCCCCACATGCCGTCTTCGGTGGCCTATCCGTTTTAGGCCAAGCCCTTGGTCGGCACTTGGCTGGTATGACGATGTAGGGCTCTTATTGGGCGCATGGCTGGTCCTCAGGCCCGGGAACGCACCCCCTAGCTTATTCTATGGAGCTTTGCTGGGGTCTCCGGCGGTCTCGACCTACGAACTATGGTAGCAAGCGGGCTTGCAAGGTTCAGCCACAAGATTCGAGGTGCGGCCAGGGGGCTTTTAGCTCAGATAGTCTGGGGATGCCGGTCCGACAACTCATGCCAAGCCGAACTCGGATCATGGAGAAGTTGGAGTCGTTCCTCCACTTTCTCTCCAGAGTCCAGGCGCAGAAACTGGAGAAGCCTGGGGATTCGTGGGGATTGAGCTTTGTTGAGAGTGGATGCGTACATGGTACCACCGAGAGTAGCTCCAATTGTTTGCGAGGGAGGGAGAAATAGGATATAAAGATCGTATTGACCACGGTAATATTCGCTTCCGTTGAACTATCCTCATCGCGCTTCCTCACAGTCGACACTTTTCTCATCTCCCGCCTACCATCATCATCACCCATAATGGCTGGTGCCATTCCCACCGCTGCCCCTCAGCTGGCAGGCGGCTACCTCACCGGTCGAGCTCTCATCTTCCCTCTATCGCTCATCATCTCCCTCTTCTTCCTCTGGGGTTTCTCTTACGGCCTGCTCGATGTGCTCAACAAGCACTTCCAGACCGTTCTCGGCATTACCCGCCTTGAGTCCACTGGGCTCCAGGTCATGTACTTTGGCGGAGGCTATCTCCTCTTCTCTCCCATTGCCGCCGAAGTCCTCAAGCGCAAAGGCTACAAGCTGACCATCCTGATGGGTCTTTGCCTTTACTCTCTGGGTGCTATCCTCTTCTGGCCTGTCGCCAAATCCGCCGACGGCAACGCCAACGGCAAGGCTGTTTTCGGCGGCTTCTGCGCTTGCACCCTTGTCATCGCATGCGGTCTCGCCACTCTTGAAACGGCTGCCAACTCGTACGCCGTTGTCATTGGCAAGCCCGAATCCGCTTCCGCGCGTTTGCAATTCTGCCAGTCCTGGAATGGCGTTGCTTCCTTCATTGGTCCTTTGATCGCCTCCAAGTATTTCTTCGCAGGCGCCAACCAAAACAGTCTCACCAACGTCCAATTCGTCTATCTCGCCGTCGCCTGCGCTGGCGCGGCCGTCGGAGTCCTCTTTCTCTTCACTCGTCTGCCCGAGGTTTCCGAGGCCGTCATCGAGGATGAAGCTCACGGCCAGTCTGCTCAGGGTTCCTTCTGGAAGCAGTACAACATGTGGTTCGCCTTTGGTGCCCAGCTCTGCTATGTTGGTGCTCAGGTCACCATTGCCACATTCTTCATCAACTACGCCCATGAAAACGGAGGCTACTCTACCAGCAAGGCCAGCACTATGTTGAGCTATGCTCTCATCACCTTCACGGTTGGCCGCTTCGTTGCCACGGGCCTGGCCATGGTCCTTCGCTCCGACTTTATCATGGTTGTCTACACCCTCTGCGCCATCGCCTTGACAGCCTACGTCAGTGCTGGTAGCGGCCCCTCTAGCGTCGGAGTTCTCATCACCATCTTCTTCTTCGAGGCTCCCATGTATCCCACCATCTTCGCCATGGGCACCAAGAACCTTGGCCGCCACACCAGACGCGCTGCTGGTGTCCTTGTCATGGGTGTGTCTGGTGGTGCTATTTTCCCTCCTATTCAAGGCGCCATTGCAGACGCGAAGGGCACCAGAATTAGCTACCTCGTTCCCTTAGTCGGCTTCGTCTATGTCCTTGGTTATGTTTCAGCTCACTGGGTCCGAAACGGCATGGGCATCCTGCAGCCCAAGTCATCAGACTCTCCTGCTTCTGAGATGATGGATACGGATGAGAAGAATGATATTGTTCTTGAGCAGCATGAGAGGAAGAACGGTGATAACTGGGCTTAGAATTCACGAAGTGAAATTAGTAGAACTACATATAGAGGTCTTTTATGATCTATAGAGGTTGAAACTGTTAAAATAATGATACACACATTAGTCTTATCAATTTCCGCACCCATGAACTCCAACCCCGTGCTAGTCACATACTAAACTTGCAGGCATTTAAATCTTCCCTTACTAGTAGTCTCAGCCACGCCTTCTCACTAACCTTAGTTGGATTAGCCCCGCTCGGGGCAGATAGCGGGAAATGGAAGGGTCACTTCTCGCTTAATGATCATAGGTTCTCGTATTCGAACGAGTCCCTTTATTCCGGAACTCCAATACCCGAATCCCATGTTTAAAACACGGGGTGGTGTTAAGGATAAGTAATATATCACATCAAGCAGAACTCTGCGGTGTTCCAATTCCCATCACCCTCATCTTAGCCCTTTAACATAAACATGTCGCGAAACACTTGTGCATTGCATTCGGAGCAAATTCATTATATCGAGGCCTGGAATGGAATGAAGTGCATGTATGTTATTAACAGTATGTATTAGGCTAAGATATCATGTCTCTATGGGTATAATGGGTGCAGTGCAAGCGCAGCGATGTTTGAGCCCCAAACTACCAAAATTCAATTGGGGACGCTGCTTAATACCATCATGTCCCACGTGTACTTGACTGATTCACAAACTCGAACGTCTTCCGCATATACCAACAAAGTTTCCTTACTAAATCCCAGGAGGGTGTTAGTCTATCTTCATATTATAGTTGTCTATCTCTCCAAGGATTCAAGTTGACCCATATGTGCTGTATCTCACTCGGCGCTACGCTACCCTAGACTCCACGCTCAGGACCAGACGAGAATGATAACTTCCACTACTATCGACAGCCACTTGACACGACGACCCCAGTGAGCGGCTGTGGATGCATATACATTTTCACACTCGCATCTCACGTCGTGGCCCAATGCCAAGTTGCTTGGAAATATACCAAGGGCGGCCACGGCCGCTGTCCTGCCTGACTGTGGGCCATCTTTAGCTAAGAATGTCGAAACGGCTCGAGTTGATCTTCTTGCGCGGGTTTTAGATCTCGATTAGGCGGCATATAATGGGGCTGTGACGGCCCAACTTGATGCAGAACGGCTAATGAAGTAGCATGGTCTGCAGTTGTGATAGTGTAGGCGAGGGTGTGCTTGAGAATGTCCTCGCAAGTGTACACTTTTGCGATCGTCGTACTGAGGCCAAAGTCAAAACGACCCGTTCTCATCTAAGAGACTGCTAACTCACCCCACACGAAGTGAGTGACTTAGGCGGTTCGTAGGTGTTAGCGCCAGGGACTGTTTAGGGGCTTGGCATCAGCCTCGAAATGGAACGAATTTCATCATGACGCTTATTGTCACCTTGGCTGATGCTCCACCGTCCGACCGCTCCACTTTATGTACTACAGGCTTACTACGTACCCTCGCATCATTTGCCCCAACCTCTTGACCTGGCCAGGTGGTAACGTCGGGCAGAACTAGAGTTGTAAAGTCGTAGTAAACATTGATTACAGCCGTGTTGAAATGACTTTCTCTCAAGTTCACTGGAAGCTCCACTTCGTATTAACTGTAAATGTAGGTTTCATTTAGCTTAAGTTAACCTCTCAATTCTCCTCCAGCTCAGAATGACAAGCCCCACAGTCTGATTCGTCCACTTTTCAAATGCAATTGTCGCACCACACACAGCTCAAAGTCAAGCAAACAGTCATCTACAGCTGTTGAAAACAGCTAACAATTGCGTTTCGAAGACGTAACGCGTAGGCATCTCATCCATAGTAAACAACTGGTTTCCAAGAACTGATTTTGGAGAAGTTCCAGGAATAGGCAGGGATCTACTAGAGCCGGCAAGGGGCACCAGCCGCTTTGGTGGGGTGCATTCCCGCTAAAGTAGTGTGCGCGATTGCTATTTGCAAGCACGGCACGATACTGCCGAACAACCGTTTTCTGCCAGGGAAACGCGACTCGATGACGTCGCGCCGAGAGAATCAAAGCAATTTTGTTTTGGCATTACTTGGACGACTACGTAGTAGCATTGTTTCACACATCTCTTTTACACCCAGCGGCTGTGACGCGACGAAGTAGATGACGTCAACCATTGTAGAGTCTGGGGTTGGACGATCACCATTGCGTTCAGCAGCTTCATTTATATTCCGGTGGCTCTCGGGTTATTTGCTGTGGCTGATCAGTCTCAACCTCACCACCTCATCCCACCCCATCTCCGTCGAAGTCCATTGACATTCGGAAGCTGCTTACAGCTTCTGGGACGTCTTTGTTCACACCCATAAACAAACACCACGATGCGCTTCTTCAATCGCAAGACCGAGCCAGTGGCTCCAGCAAACGGAAACGGAAACGCCGTTTCTCGGTCGAATAGACGCCACCATGAACCCTACAGCATGTCTACGCGGCCTAGTTTCGGGCAGTGGCTGAAGTACACTTGGCTGGACATTCTCACTATGATTCTCATGGGCGCGGTCGGTCTCGGAGCAAGTCATTCCAACCAACTATCCATCAGTCAATCATCTAACCACCTTTACAGGTTTACGAAGCGCATCCCGCACCGTCAAGATCCTTTGCTGTGACTTTTTCCGATGGCGAAGTTGTTTACCCCGACTTCGCATTCCCTCTGAGAGACGAAATCATCCCCATCTGGCTCGCCGCCTTTTTGGCTAGCGTCATCCCAATCGTCATCATCCTTCTCATGCAGATCCGCATCCGTTCCTTCTGGGATGTGAACAACGCCGTTCTGGGTCTATTGTACTCGCTCATTGCGGCTGCCGTATTTCAAGTTTTCGTCAAGTGGCTTATCGGAGGCCTGCGTCCACACTTCCTGGATGTTTGTAAGCCGGATATCAGTCTGGCCAACGACAAGGGTTACAATCACAAGGGTTTCCAGCAGATATTCTACACAAAGGAAATCTGCACGGGCGATCCGGATCAAATCGACGACAGCCTCGAAGCTTTCCCCAGCGGCCACACTACTGCAGCCTTCGCCGGCTTCATATATCTGTACCTCTACCTCAACGCAAAGCTCAAGATCTTTTCCAACTACCACCCGGCGATGTGGAAACTCATCCTCGTTTACGCCCCAGTTCTTGGCGCTGTCCTGATCGGAGGTGCCTTGACTATCGACAAGTTCCACAACTGGTATGACATTGTAGCTGGTGCCATTATTGGCACAATGATGGCATTCTCGGCGTACAGAATGACGTACGCTGCTGTATGGGACTGGAGGTTCAACCACATCCCCCTGAACCGTGGCTCGCCGTTCATGTACACCGTGGAGGGCGCTGAGTTGGTCGATGCTGTCTTCACTAGAAGAGCTGGCTGGGGGGGCTTTGGGGCTAGCCAGGTTAGGGACAAGTATCATCACCACAACGGTCCCAACGACCATCAAATGACTCCAACGATTCCCCGGAGAGCTGTGGGAGGCGGAGCTCGAGGACCGGAGGATTATGTTTAATGGAAATGGAGTTTACCTTTGTGTCTATCATTTTCGATTAAATCAAATCGCTTTCATTTGATGTTGTATTGCGAGAGAAGGTAGTTAAAAATGTGGACATGAGTTCAGAAGATGCTCCAGTCATTGTTCAGGTGAAACATGCAATTATCATCATTTAGGCGGCAAGAATTGAGCCGAACTGATAGGTCCCTCAGAGCTTTGCAACTTATATCCGGTTAGCTTCAAGACTGTAAATAGGGGAAATGTAATACAGACAGGGGCATGTGATAACAACCCCTGTGACCTTGATTTGGCATCCTGCAGATAGGAACAGATGGCATGATCTTTACCCCGCTTCTCTGATTGTACAAATGGCGAAACTCATGCCGTTATCTTTGGTATTCTCCTGGCTCCCTGCACACCTGTCGAATTTCGTTTTTAGTTGACACAATGTCGGAATCTGGATCTATACGGAGGCTCGCTAGCGACGTAGTAAATGACCCCCCTAGTTCAACTGAGAGCCATGCCGAGCCGGTCACCACCACGGCAGACAACCAGGAACCTGTGCCAACCACGGCGCCGGTGGATGAACCTGCAGCTGGTCTTCTTCCGGCCCAATATTGGACACAATTGGCCGAGGTCCGTCATATCTGGGTGATATATAACGGCGAGAGAGTTTGCACCAAACTGACAAATAATGGGATCGGAATAGCCTGAGACTGATGAGGAAGACCACGACTCAGCGCTTGGTGAAAATGACAGCTCCACCGCGTCGCTTTCTTCCTCCATACTTCATTATAGAACGATTAACGGAAGAAGTTATCACAGCGATCAGGGTAATGCCCAGTACTGGTTGGTGGAATCTCTTCTCATCTCATCACGCTATGTGATTGAGAAGTCACTGGAGCTCTGGAAGAACTGACATGCAGTAAAAGGGTTACGAATGATGATCAATCCAACGAGGCGCTGGATATTAAGTGAGTTTGGACCCGGATGTCTGTGGTATACCACGATAGATGGCGCGCACACTCATCGCCTTTGTAGCCATCACGTCATAACACTATTGTTCGATGGAAAGCTCCACAAGGCACCGTTGAAGAAAGATATACAGGCACGTCTCCTGTACGAATTCAAGACGTGGCCTCGGGTTTCTAACTCTTTGACTACGTACAGAAAGTTGTCGACATTGGAACAGGAACGGGTATGAAGGGCCGTTTGTCTTGAGTGCCGTGCTCCGAGGGCTAACAACAACTTATGCTAGGCATTTGGGCAATGTATACCTGCCGTTGGTCTTTTCCGTCTGAATCAAGCGTCTGACCAGTCTTCACAGCGATTTTGCAGACGAATATCCGAATGCAACTGTGATCGGCACCGACGTTTCGCCTATTCAACCCAGCTGGGTTCCAGCTAACCTTGAATTGTGAGAAGAAAAAGAACCCCTCCGTCAGCCCTTAACACTGACGTCTTGGGTCTTATCATTCATCAGCCAAATCGATGACTGCACGCAGGAATGGACTTTTGAAGAGAATTCTCTCGACTACGTCCACATGCGTTTCTTAGTCGGAAGCATCGTCGATTGGCCGGACCTCTTCAAGCAAGCATATAGATGCTTGAAGCCTGGCGGATATATCGAGAGCTACGAAGGCTCGCCGGTCATTGACAGTGACGATGGTTCTGTCCATGACGCCAGCGCCATGAGCCAGTGGGGTAAAATCTTTTTCGAAGGAGGACGCAAGCTTGGAAGACCGTTTTCCGTTCTGGAGGATGATGTGCAGAAGAAGGGAATGGAAGCTGCCGGGTTCGTGGATGTCAGCGAGGAAAACCTCAAGGTAAGCCTCCATGCATTCACTTTGAACTTAACATTTTCAAGACTACAGACGATTGACTGCCCTGCACCCTAGGTTCCCATTGGCGGATGGTCCAAAGATCCCGTCCTCAAAGAGGCTGGTCAGTATTTCCAAGCAGCCATTCTACAGGACATTGAAGGCACTCTCACCTTCATTGCAAATTTGTTGGGCTGGTCTAAGGAGGAGATTGGTGTGTTTGGCGCTCACTACCGACGGGAGATTCGATCGAAAATGATCCACGCCTACTTTCGGCAAAAGGCCGTCTGGGCCCGAAAGCCTCCTGCTTCGTGAGGTTCTGCGACGGGACCAGAATCTTCATGGTGGTTTAAATACAGTGGAAGGCATAGTTTAGTAAGAATGCTAAGAAATTGTAGGCTGCCACTTGAATCTTGCTCCCTTGAGGTGATCAGTACGCACAGACATTGAGTAGATGTGTAATCATAGTCTCCATGTGTAGTGAAATCTGTCGTTTTTGGTTTGGAGGAGCTCTTGGGGTTTAAATACCTCACATGTAATCTTTTTTTTAGGCATTGATTTCTCGTTTCATCTCTGGGGGGTTAAGGGCAAGATATCCTGTTGTGCCACCCGTAAGTGCGAACCAGCGCGCTATTGTCCGTACGCAAAAACGAGATTTTTGTTTAATGTCTTAGAAAGAGACGACCCGGGATGGCAGGTCGATGATGAAGAGAATTGATAGTGGGCACAAAATGAATTAGGTTTTTCGCTTCGACTCTTCAATCAAATTCCCCCATTGATCTGTGGAATATTCCCGTCGGGATCGGATGAATCCAACTGCAAGATCCGAGTATTTTCGGCTGTTATTTTCTTTTAGGTATTCCAAACAGGGGGGTTGCTATTGTTCAATATTGCCTATATATTACCAGTGGATATGTTAACTTTAAGAGGAGTTGATAGTACTCGATTCAACAACGCTGATTATTTTATCTTCCCAAATTATTTCCCCCCCATCTTATGCCTTGTATTTTGCCCGTCAAGAGCCGGCGTCGCCCGGGTACATGTAACTTCCTACGGGGCAACATGGAACCGAAGTCACATGGCACCCCTGTCGAGGTTGTGGATACCTCCAGCTTCAATATTCATATAAGACACCCACGATCTGCCTGATGATTCCAAACAAAGGCAAGATC
Source organism: Neonectria neomacrospora (assembly GCA_013756995.1). Taxonomy (NCBI): domain Eukaryota; kingdom Fungi; phylum Ascomycota; class Sordariomycetes; order Hypocreales; family Nectriaceae; genus Neonectria; species Neonectria neomacrospora. The sequence goes on from JABSTB010000094.1 coordinate 63,285, forward strand.
ATTATTGAGAGCTTCAATCTCGCGACTATAGCTTGTGTATTCCTGAATATTCCTCATTTGTTGATAAACACGCTTTCAAAATGGCTCCCATTCAGTTTGGTTGTCTCCTCTTTGACTACCAGGCCATCGACGTGTTGGGGCCAACGGACCTCTTGAACTCCTCGAGCAAAGCTTACATAAAAGCGCTGAGTCCCTTCACATCTGTGACGGAGGAAACAATTTCTCGTGCGCCAGATTTTGTCTTCCACCACATTGGCATCACCCTCGAGCCTGTCCCGTTGGTCTCGAGCCTCATCACGCTAGTGCCCACCACAACGGTAGACGATTGCCCCGAGCTGGACTATCTTTTGGTTGGAGGGCCCGACCCTGTCAACTTTGAGCTGCATCCCAAGCATGTCGACTTCATCCGACGCCACGTTGCAGCTGGAAAGATTCTCTTCACCAACTGTACTGGAGCTGCCGTTGTGGCGTCCACTGGCGTGTTAGACGGAAAGAATGCAACCATCAACAACGTGGGATACAGGCTGGTGCAGCAGCGCTACCCCAAAGTCAAGTGGACGAAGGATAAGAAGTGGGTTGTAGATGGGAATATTTGGACAGGCGGTGGCGCAGTCGCTGGTATGGACATGTTTTCCCACTGGCTGAAGGAAAATTTCGGGCTCGATGTGCTCATTCAAGGCGCCTCGGCTTTGGATTACGAACCTAGGGACATTGATGGCATTCTAAACGTCATCCCGAAGAGACACGATGAGAGTGGAAAGCAGATCTCAACCCATGTATTTCCGTAGAAGCAGGCTTGGGCGGCCTCTTTTGGGAGCTTTGCCAGTTGCCGCAGCCCCCAAGACGTGAAACATTTACATAGCATATATAAAATTTCGACTCTAGATTCATTTCATCCAAGCCCCTATTGAACAAAAGAAGAACATGTGTTACTGTGAGTTACACTCTAGTCCGTCTTGAAGCGTAGCCTGCCAGCTCAGAATGGAGGAGAACCCCCAGCCTCCTTCCCTTTGTTCCCTTCCCACACGTGATGGGGCTTCAACGCAATTGCACAATGAACGATTAAATAAAGGGCTTGCAAACTTTCGTGCCCAATGTCTAGAACCCCTCAACCCCGCCCAGTTTAATCCCATCATGGAGAAGGCAAAGCCAGAGCAGGCCGATCGAATCAGCGAGAATCTGCAGCTTGACAAAGCTGTTATTACCAGTACTGTTTGCCCTCTATGGCCACCAACTCAGATTGATTGTTTTTCATATCTAACTCTCATCTTATTAGAGCTTCCACCAGGCTGCAAAGTGCTGTCGCTGTCACCATCTGGTGAAAGCCAATGGGTGAACACCGTCACGATTGTGGTCCAACTGCAGGGCGGAGGAAATGCCAATTTCTTCAAAAAGGTTCGTGAATGCTCCCAATACACTAATTGTGTTCTAACGGCGGAAAGAGCGCTTCTGGAGCAGGTGCTTCTGCCATGATGAAAGGGACTTTCGAAGCAGAACAGGCTCTTTTCACATTTGTCCCAGGACAGGTCCCAAAGCCGGTCGCGTGGGGGACGCACGCTAACGATCCGAACACATCTTTCTACCTCTGCAATTTCGTGGAGATGAGCGAAGATGTCCCTCGCGCACGCGATTGGGCCTCTGCCGTGTCAGCACTTCATCTTAATAGTATGGGATAGTCGCCGACTGGGCAGTTCGGCTTCCACGTGGCCACGCATTCGGCCAATGTGCCGGTGAACAACACTTGGAAGTCAACGTGGGAGGCGTTCTGGAAGCAGCAGATGACCAGCCTCTTCGGCCAAGAGAAACAGCTTCACGAGCCAGACGAGGAACTAGAGTCACTCAAGGCCGCTTACCTGGACAAAGTCATCCACGATATCTTAGGCCGCTAGAGAGCGACGGACGATCCCTCAAGCCCTGCCTCATCCACTCGGATCTATGGCCGGGAAATATCAAGCCCAGAACCTCGTCGGATGGACTTTGCATGTTCGACGCCTGCGCGTATTGGGGTCACAACGAGGGTTTGTCTTCAAGGCTGCTTCATCTTGCCAAAATGACGTTACTAACACTTCCCTAGTTGATTTGGGAATTTGCCGAAATCCGACTTACAAGTTGGGGCCGCCATGCATCCGCGAGAACATCAAGCGAGTGCCCATCTCTCAACCTGTAGCGGACTTCGATAGTAGGAACGCCGTGTACGCGATGAAGTTCCATGTGCTGCTGTCGATCATTCACTATAAGGACCGCACGTTCAGGCAGACCCTCGTAGATGAGCTACGGATCTTAGTAGGGACGATGAACTTGTCTCCTCAGGTGACTATGGAGAGATACTGCTGTAAGAAGGGACAAACTATGTCATTTTTTCTCGTTGGCCTTGCCTAAGTTGTGTGGTCGACTTTAGCCGTACCGCAGGAGCTAAGGTACATGTCTCATGCACGGCATCTTCGAACGGTCCAAATTTACTTGACGACATAAGTAACGATAACCACAGTCTTTTTGCCAAAGAACACAAGGTCTGTAGCAATATTACCATATTCTGTAAGGAGATCACGGTATGCAAAATGGACCACCCGACAGTTTCGCCTGAGCCTCACCGAGCTTTTAATTACCCACCCTAGTCTATAATTGGGTATGGGTTGCTCGTAATACCACTGTACATAGTATCGCCAGCACGCAGGCGCTTTCAAGTTGCAAAACCTTCCTTTTGGAGGTACGAAGGTGGTGGAAGTTAACAAAATTAAGCAGTCGGTGCAAGCTCCGATTTTGCAAAGACGTCCGGAAATACTCGGCAAAATGGCCTTGTTGGGCGTCGTTTCCCAGACCCCTTCATCCCACGTGGGCTCGGTATGACCATCCCGGCTCCGATATTCGGTCTTCATACCTTTTCCGTAAACAAACAATTCCTCGTCGTAATTTCGGCCGCAGCAATCACCGAGGTCCAATGATGTGGCGGGGATTTATTATCGCACGAGTCAAACCATGTCAACGCCAGGAGATGAGAGGACGACTTTCTTTAAATACAATCACTGTGCCCTTTGTAGGCCGCGACTAGCACTTTGCGCCTTAGGCAAGAGTGATTCCTCCCTACCTTTGACAAGATGCGTCTATTCATGACTGTTGCTGCAGTCTCACTATTTTCTGCCAACACAGAAGCAAACCAACGGTTCCTTGCGCCCCCTGAAGATATCGTTAGTTGGCCAGGCGAACATTCTCAAAAGCCTCTCCAGTGGCTCGGCGCCAACAGTCCCTGGTTCCCTGGTCCCAATGTTCACAGAATTTCTGCAGACGTTCCCGAGCACTGCACAATAGATCAAGCAGCCTATGTACTCAGGCATGGCTCTCGATATCCCGATAATGGTGCCTACAACGAGTGGAAGGAAATGGAATCACGAGTGAGTATTGCAATGCCACGATGAATGAAAACCTGGGCACTAATGGAATTGCAGTTCTCCACAAATGAATACACTGCTCGTGGCCCCTTAGCATTTCTGCCGAAATGGAGGACCGTCTTAACCAAGCCGAATATCCAAATCGCGATGCAGAGTCCCACAGGCTACAAAGAAGCCATGGACTTGGGTTATCAATTGCGAACAAGGTTGGTCAGGACACGAAACAAGACCCATGGTAATTCTGACCAGTCTAGATACCCTCAGCTTTATCAAGAAGGCGACGAGTTTTACGTATGGGCGAACAATTACACGCGCGTATTGCAAACGGCAGAAAACTTTCTTCGTGGGTTTATCGGCACAAATGCAACCCTGCTAGGCAAGATTGTTTCAGTCACGTCTAAAGGCCTTGTCTCTTCGATCGGGAACTCTCTCGCCCCCTCTGATATGTGTCCGCTCTTCAAAGACGACAGTGGGGGCAACTTTACAGAAACCTGGAACAGCATATGGCAACCTCAGGTTCAGCGGCGACTTCAGTCACTAATTCGTGGCAACTTGACATTAACCCTGAGTGATGTCAACTTATTCCCCTACCTTTGCGGATTCGAAAGCCAGATTACGGGGCGGCTTTCGCCATTCTGCGACATCTTCACCGATGAAGAGCTGAAGCAGTACGAATACTCCAATGATCTACGATACTACTATGGCCTTGGACCTGGCAGTGGTCTGCCACAAAAGATGATGACGCCCTTTTTGAAATCTCTGATGAAACTCTTCGCTCAGGGCCCGGGCATTGACGGCACGAGTGCCGATGGTGTCTCGTCGTTCGAGGTTCCTCGCCTAGTTATGTCATTTCTCAACGACGGGCAACTTACAGAACTTGTCACTGCTAGCGGCGTCTTCGACAAACAGAAGCGTCTTTTGGAGAAACAGAAGGACGACGGCAGATTGTGGATCGGCTCTCACTTTGTGTCAATGCGCGGGACAATCGCTTTCGAACGACTGAATTGCGCAAACAGCGATACCTCTAGCGACTCGAAGAATGGCACCTACGTCAGGATCCGACTCAACGACCAGGTTTACCCCATACCTTCCTGCCGTGATGGACCAGGCTCTTCTTGCTCGTTAAGCAAATATGCCAAATATCTTGGAAAGAAGTACGAAGACCAGGGGGACTGGGTGAAAAACTGCAATGTGACTACGACTGGAGCACCGACGAAGGTTGAGGGTGCAAGCTTCTTTACAAACCTTGGGCAGTCGCACCTATCTATTGTGTCTCTCTAGAACTAGTGTCTCTACCGATCTATTAGTACACTGGTTTTACACCTCATGAATTTGAAGATTTCGTCAGCTCTTAAGATTTGAATAACGTCGTACTAGGTACAATGACGAAACTAACTTCTGGACTCATCCGAGCAATTCAAAATATTTGATGGGCCTTTTCGCTCTCACTATCGAAACCATAGTCGGCTTATGCTTTGCCAACTTGATGTTCCGCAAGCACAAGGCAAACTCGATCATAGGAACGGCAAGACAGATACCAGTGATTGTCAGGAGTCTTTGGATATACCGATAGCTCTCGATGATTGCAGTGCGTTCAGATGTACTAAGGGGATACTCAGGGACAACATACAAAGGAGAGGCGTAGACTGCAGTAGCCAAGTCGGCGTTGGGCGCCAAGTCCTTCTGGAGACGCTCGTAGAGTGTCTGGGTCCAGATGGCTCTTGAGACGCAGCCTCCTAGGGCCATTTCCACGTTGTTCGTGGTCAATACAAGGCTGGTGATGACTGCCAAATCCTCGTGTTTCGCCAAAGCTTGGGCAGCTGCCAGGTTAGGATAAGGGAAGAAGCCACCTGCCAGGCCCAAAAGAACTTGACCGACGATGACTCCGGCTTGAGATCCAGACCCTGTGCCTCCCCGGAAGTGGATCAGGATTCCATATGCGATGAGCCAGAGACCGAGACCTCCGAGTATGAAAGGCTTGAGTCTGCGCACTTTGAAGATGACCAAACCAAGAGAAGCCCCGCCTGCGACAGCGCAGAAGCTGTAGACAGATGCACCTCGAGTGGCAGCCTCGATGCTGAAGTCGAAGCTGACATATAGGACCGTATAGAGGAAGTCTGATTGCGTGTACCAGGAAAATGTCATGAAAAAGCTGAGGCCCAAGGCAGCCCAGATCCCACGGTCGCGTAGAAGATACAATGGCATGATCGGATGGGCAGCTTTTCTTTCCCAAGCCACGAACAGTGGCGAAATGAGAATGCCAAGAATCAGTGGAACCAAAATGCCCGCGCTTTTCCACTTTTTGGTTTCACCACCAGTCAGAGTGAGAGGAATCAGAGTAAGCGATAGCGATGCAGTAAGAAGGAGGATATCGATGATGTCTCGCTGCCAGAAGAGTTCTACGAGTAACAGACGTTTCCCTCCTCCCGGAAGGAATACTGAAGCCGTGTTTGGGGGCAGCTTCTTGGAGGAACGGCGTCCAACGATCAACATGATGGAGATGAATGAGATGGTGCAAACAGGGTAAATGATACACCACATGCCGATTCCCCATTGCCAGGTAGTGGCACTGAGGACAGCGGAGGCCACCTGACCTCCTATCCACGTGTTGATGAGGTACGGCATATTTGGAAGGAAGACGAAGGAAACTCGACTGCGTATCGAGGTGATGTCGGCAATAATGATTTCGAAGACCAATATAGTGCTGATATAACCCATCTGATAGAAGAGAGCGCCGACCGTAAATCCCTGGACATTCGTAGAGCAGGCTTCGATGACTGTTCCCACGACGTAGAAGATAGAGACGACCAGGAACAACTCCAGGTGGCCAAACAAGTCGGACAGCTTTGCCATCAATGGTTGGACAACGGCCGCGATGGCACCGCGGATGACGTTGATGGTCGAGAGCAGTGAGTGCTGAGAATAGCTCGAAGTCGCATAGCCCTGATAGGTATTTCATACTAGAGCATCCATAACGTATCCGTATGCAACGAGAAAGATGCTGATGAACAAGCAACATCGCATTCGTACCACGCCAGGGGGTTTCTTCACGCTGGGCGCCGCCTCGGAGACCACAGAGGATGCAACCTGGATCCCGGTGCCCATCTCCTTCGAGTCTTGGATAACAGCCTCGGTCTCGGCTTCGATTCCGGTCGAGTTCATGGCAGCGGCTGGCGAACAAAGTCGATGTTATCTGCTGTCCTATGAAGCAGTGTAAGGGAACCGACTGCATTGCTTTTGTGCCAGAGAAGCCTCTTTGAGAAACGAAATAGAAGTGAGAGAACCGCGAAGAAGCTCCACAAACCGCGACAGCTCTGTCTCCTCCCCACCTCCGGTTCACTCTCGCCCGACATCGGAAGAGTGAGGGATCAATACGATTTCGGTGTGTCGTAATGCGAATGCTCCCTTCCTCTCGTATCTCCATTTTGGGCTAGAATGGAATGGCAGGAAGTATTCCGCCTCGTCAGTTGGGCTTTTTGTGTACTCGCCCAGGCACTAGCGGAGGAGGATGATGAGCCTTTTATCTTATCAATCTGATTATCAAGGTGGTTAATGCAGTATCGCATAAGATTCCCACCAGTCCCAAACAACTCTTAAGTAGGTGCCAAAGCCGCCAAAGGCCTCGTCCCCTACATAATTAGCTCAAACATCTCGCTTTTAACACTTAAGAAACTCTTGGCAGAGACCACGCGGGACTAGGGGTGTTCTAGATGAAATTTGATGCAGAAAGAGGTGTTTGTGGGGGCCAATGAACACTCACCGTAAGCGTGGTTCGATGCAGTTCGGCGGTCGTCGGTGGTTCCAGGTCAAGGATTTCAAGCCACTGAAACAGTCTAAAGTCGAACTCTATTGTAATGATGTTGCGTATGCAATGCAATGACTCGGCTGACTGTGTCTCCTTGGCACTGAACGGCACGGGATCATGAATGATAATACTTTTGTTCCTACAAAGGGAAGAAATCACTAGACCTTGCGTTCCGCTATCAAGTATTTACGTCACCAGCTAAATGAAATCTGTAACAAAGAGAGATAGAGTAAGCCTGAGACACGCCAAGATACAGAGCGATTGTCACACAAAACAAGATTAGGTCGAGCCATCGTCTCGTTTGCAGCGATCCTTGCAGTAATAAGACAGTTATTCCTCGAGCAATTTGATTTCCTTTTCATCCAACTTTTCCCGTCTAACCCTTTCTCAGACAATCCAACTTCCAAAATCTTCCACTCCTCTCACATTTCTTTTACTTGGCCTGTCAAACTTACTTCATTCGTCCCGATATTTCAGCAGCGCAATGCTGAGTGCGGGAAACCTGTCAACATGATTGACTCACCTTCCTCAGGTTTCTTCTAAGGTTCCTTCCCTCCCCAAGGTACAACTCGCCCGTTGTCTCGAGTACCTTTGCTGACTCTGTATTTTCGCATTCTCACCTGTCATGGTCCTCCGGTGGCTCCAACCCTCGATCTCGAATAAAGGCTGTGCAAAGAAAGCACAAGCCAATCAATGGTACCTGGAGGATAAAGACACTGTGGCTCGCTGCCATATATGCGTCCAGCACGGCAGAAACACGTCTCACATCCGAGTCTGGTAATGAATACGTAGACTCGGAAAGATACTTGTATTCCCGAGGCAAGGTTGCCTGCAATCGACCCTGGAGAAGTGCTGCTGACACCGCAAGGCCGCACGCCCCGCCCGCGCTGCGGAAGAAGTTCCGATTGGAGATGATAACAGCCCGGCGGTACTTAGGAGAGTGAGCTTGCAGCGCCACGAGGGTGGGCTGGACGGTGCAGCCCACTCCTGTCCCGACTAGAATCAGAACGACCACAATGGCTCCAGGGCTGGTGTTTCTGTTGAATATCAACGCTAGACCCGCGCCTCTTAACGGTCCAGTCAGAACATAACGGAACACGAGAACGGGTTGCAATGTGCTTACAGCGTCCAGATACCGAACCCAAACACGATGACTTCACCGTACCGCTTCCGACGAGAAATGTACTGCCCCGACAGAATGGAGATCAGACTCTGTGCTATGACTAAAGGTATATAAAGAAGGGCCGAGGTCATAACAGAGAACTGGTGAGCATTCTGGAGGTAGAGGGGCACATAGTACAAGTATGCTTGGTAGACGGATCCGAAGAGAAAGCTTTGCGCAAGCATGACGACAACAACCGGGTTGTTGAAGATCTCCACTGAAAGCACATTCCGTGTCAGCGAAACGGATGACAGGGCCTAGTTTGCTTACCTGGCATCATGGGGAGCCTTGCAAGCTTCCACTCCCACATCACAAAAGAGAGAAAGGCGACAAAGCCCACAGCTAGCATACTGATGATCATAGGCGAGTCCCAGGAGAAGTAGGCACCACCTGGATATTAATGCATTTTAGTCGTCTTTGCGCATTGTGGGCAAGAAGGGGGGAAACAAACCTCCAGTGATTGGAATGAGCAGAAGAATGACCCCTGCTGATGATACCAAGGACCCCATCCAGTCAATCTGCTTCACACTTTCTTTGAAGCCTGCTGTCCGTGACTTGCTTGGGAGAAAGAAGTATGTAGAACAAGCGGTGAGGGCTCCCAGTGGCGAAAGCATCCAGAAGAAAACTCTCCACGATGTCCTCTTGATCAATGCTGCAACCAAAAAGGGTCCCATCACGTTTCCGAACCCTACCATACCTCCAATTATTCCCTGGTACTTGCCTCGCTGTTCCAGCGTCACAATGTCCGAGACAATGATCATAGAGAGGTTCATTATACCACCGCCCCCGATACCAGCTATGGCACGGAAAACGTAGAACATGATGGCACTCCGGGACAGTCCGCAGAGCAAATCTCCAATCGAAAGAAACGCAATGGCGGCGAGATAGACAGTCTTGCGTCCAAAGATATCAGACAACCGTCCATAGAGCATCTGGAAGGTTGTGTTCGCTAAGAGACTCGCAGTGCCGGCCCACGAGATGGTGGCTTCGGCATGGAGATCTGCCGCAATTGTAGGGAGCGCCACTGAGATTCCATTCTGATCAATGGCCACGATGAGCATCGTAACAGAAAGAGTAGCGAAGGCAAGAATGAGTTGCCGACGCGGCAGCAGATTTGCTTGATCATGGAGGGCGTGTTCGGCCCTTGTCACCTCTTGTCGAGTCATGGTTGAATGTCCTAATACTGACAACAGAGCGCCGGTATTAACATGATGAAGATTACGTCCTTTATAATCACACAGCACTTCACCCTGACTCATCGGGTTTCCGTGCTCGCAGATCCTTTCGGAGGTCACCCGGTCATTTAGCTGATTATCCGCCGGGCTATTCCCGCCTTTTCAACCACCAGCCGGATAGAGCGGATAGAGACAACCGCCAGCGGGGGTTCTCCGTCCCCGGTTCGGGGATTTCCCGACCAAGCTGTACCTTGTTGTTTAATTCGGTTGAGCATTAATATCACGTGGGAAAGACTGCATGTTGCAATTCAACTGCTTATGTTGCTACACAGTTATTCAATCTGAGCCCCAACCTCTGCACAGGCAGACTTAAGGCGTGTCTCATCCCAGCCGTCCCAGGTTTGCACTTTCTCCGGTAAGATAGCACCGCTGCATTTATATCCACCCTTGTAAATCAACTCGTCGAGGCCAGCGCCATTACTTAGTGATATTATGCGAACAAACTTACTGGCAATATCAGCAGTAAAGAATTGCCTAGCCCGAATGACAATGGTTTGACCTTCTCGCACGAGAGTCCAGTCGCTCTCTCCCTTGAGCTTCACTTTAAATAGCCCCTCCATGACACAAAAGCAGTGATCTACTCTAGTAAAGCTCATAAAGCGATCGAAGAATGGCCGTTCGGGATATACAGAGGATGACTCCAGAGTAGAAATGGAAAACTTGCCGTCGCACTGCGCTGCAGTGGCGAATGGCCTGGCCAAGATTCCCCCAAACATCCACTGGGGGCCAGTATTCGCACGAAGGAAGTAGGGTTCCACCGATTTTGGCAAGCAACTGTCTGTCTCTGGCCAGGGAGACAGCTCTGGGCGCTGCCAATTGGTCTCAATGTGAGCATCGAAGGCTGAAGGTAAAACCTTTGGTGTGTTGAGGTTGTCATTTGTTGGTACCAAGATCCCGGTGTATTCTTCACCCAGAGCTCTATAGAGATCCATCTGATTCCCTGGAGTGGTGAGAGCTAGCATTTCTGTGTATGGTGCAAGTGGCTGGTATCCATACACAGTTCCCTACATATGCAGATGGTAAGCTCCTGGCACGCGGACAGGATCGGGAAAGGAGATTCTCTTACTGGCGGCACAAAAGCGAAATCTCCCGGGTGTAGATCTCGGCACGTGTCGCCGTTCCAGACTCTCGCACTTCCTTTGGTTGCTACGACCGCAAGATAGGCCTCGCGGTGCGAGCAATTAACAGCAGTGTCGGTTGGGACCGCGGCCCGATAGAATACGGCGATTCTGCCGTCGGTTTCTTTTGCAGACGCAATAATACGAAGCACGCTACTACTTCCAGGTATTGCAATACGCTCTCCCTCGAGCTGATCCAGCACATAGGTGCTCCTCGTGCCTGGAGGAAAGGCGGACAAGGGGATGCCCATCCTTGAACGGATCGAGGGCGACTAGGAACCACTTTAGTGACATGACACTAACCAACAAGGTCTTAGAAATACGTACTCTGCACAAGTGCGGCGGCCTCGAGGTTAGTAAACCGAAAAGGGGCGTCTCCTGAGACCCTGGCTAGTCATCAGAAGTGAGGAAGAATCGATGCGCTGATCTCTTGTCCTGTTGTGGGGTTACGAAATGATCACGTGTCAATGATTACTCATTGGTGCAGCACTCTTGGATTTCCATCCTGGACTTCTTAACAAGCGGTGACACTCAATTAGCTCGCAAGTCTAAAAATACTCATTATTGTCTGTGAAATTGGCTCTAGTCTCGTCGGTCACACCGTGGCGTCTTATCCATCTCAGCAAGATTTTAAAATATGGCAGTATAGTGTCGAGTCTACAGAAACGTAACCAATAATCCCACGCAAGCTACCCTATATCGTTCTCAATCGTCCACTATCCCGCTAAAGGGGTCCGAGAGTCCTGGCTTCCGATTGGGCATACTCTCGGAATGAGCCCTTTCGCACTCATGGTTAACCCCGAATCCCGAGGTTATGCAGCAAAGTCCACCGCCTCATATGCCCATACCCATGTCTCTTGAACGGAGCGGGGGCGCATTAGTCGCTGTAGGATATGCCACATTGGCTCCGCTTCGGCATCTCAGAAGCTCCTCTTAGGCTGCGAACTGAATCGTCGGAGCCCTTGTCTAGAGTCTAGACTAGGAACTCTACTGGACGTGGATACACCATTCCCCGTGGGGTCAGTCATGGAGCGTGTGGGGTTGGCTTCCGAGAGACAAATCTTGATCCTTGACATGGGACATAGGATCATAAAGGCCATACCTCGCCTGGCCCTCACTTCATTACCAGTTCCAGGACACAACTGTCGACCAGACATCTCCCACATAGCTCTTTGGCCAGTTCAACAAGTCATCTTCCGTACCTCATCGTCTCGATGGGGCTTCCGAATAGGCGCGAAAAAAAGGGGGCGGCGGCGGCGGCGGCCGGTTTTGACATCGCTGCAGTGAGTTCATGTCCCAGAGACCGCATTCTTTGTCTCGGCCAATTGGCGATGGTCAGACCAAGAGCTCACAGGAGTTTCAGGTTCTCCCCGATGATCCCCGACCTTGGTATCTCACGCCGCATCTCATTCGACTCAACCTTCTCCTCCTGGTCCCTCTTGTCTCCTCTGGCGCGATCGGCTACGATGGTTGGTCTCCATGATCCTGCAGTAACTTGTTCCAAGACCTAACAGCCATAGGATAGATGATGAACGGACTCCAGACTCTGCCACAATGGCAAGAGTACTTCGACCACCCCACAGGCGCTATCCTGGGTGCTCTCAACGCAGTCTACCCTGCCGGAAAGGTCGTGGCCTTGTTCTTGGTTACATACATTTGCGATCGATACGGACGAAGAACGACCATGGCGATTGGCGCCGTCGCCTGCGTCGCATTCGCCATCATGCAAGGACTTTCGAAGAACCTACACATGTTCATTGCCGCCAGAGCCATCCTCGGTTTCTTCACCAGCTTCCTCGCCCAGCCCAGCCCCATCCTAATTACAGAGCTTGCGTATCCTACGCATCGTGGCAAGCTGACGGCCTTGTACAACACATCCTTCGTGAGTTGTTGCCGTTGTGTCATAGATAGGGACCGCAGGACTGACATTGGCGTCTGATAGTACTTGGGCGGCATCATTGCTGCGTGGTGTACTTATGGAACCTTCAAGATCGACACCACTTGGAGCTGGAGGATCCCATCACTGCTCCAGGGTCTGCTCCCCGCCATGCAGCTTCTCGCCATCTACTTTCTCCCCGAATCACCTCGATGGCTCATCGCACACGGCCGCCGAGCTGAGGCTCGCAAGATTCTTGTGGATTACCATGCTGGAGGCGACCAAGACTCGCCGCTCGTGAACTTCGAGATGGCTGAGATTGAAGGCGCCCTGACCTACGAGGCCGACGCCATGTCCCAGAACTCGTGGCTTGAACTCATCCGCACCCCCGCCAACCGCAAGCGAACGCTCATTGCTATCATCGTGGGTTGCGGTGCCCAGTGCAATGGAATTAATTTAATTTCGTACTATCTCTTCCTTGTTCTGAACACTATTGGGATCACCAAGGCCAAAGACCAGACACTCATCAACGGCTTGTTGCAAATCTCCAACTGGCTTGCGGCTGTCTTTGCGGGAGCACTGATGGTTGACCGACTTGGCCGTCGCACCTTGTTTTTAACCTCAACCGGCGGTATGCTTGTGAGCTATATAATCTGGACGGGCCTCACTTCGCACTTCATCGCGACCCACGACGAAACAACTGGTCGAGTTGTCGTTGGTTTCATTTTCATCACCTTCTTCTTCTATGCTATTGCGTGGGCACCATTACTGCAGGCGTATGTTGTTGAGATTTACCCATATACCCTTCGAAGTCGTGGCGTCTCGGTTATGTATCTCTCAACATTTACCACTCTTGTTGTGGGAAATCAGATCAACCCCATTGCTATGCTGGCTATTGGATGGAAGTATTACATCGTTTTCTGTTGCATTTTGGCCTTTCTCCTTTGCGTTATTTGGTTCCTTTTCCCCGAGACCAAAGGCCACACGCTTGAAGAGATCCGCGAAGTTTTCGAGGGAAAGTCGCACGGCACCAATGGGGAAAGCAAGCTGACTGATATCGAGGGCGGGGAGTACGATGAGACACACACGAAAAAGACGGGAAATGTTGACCAGGTTGAACTTGCTTAGGTGCTCTTCGCCGCACCATGGAACACTTTGAAGTCTGACAAATTAGGCATCAAGAAGAAGTCATTGTAGGCTTATGTAGCACAAAATAGTGCTTCAATGCCAAATTCGATTCATCACACTCCTCAGTTCTTTTGTTGTGATGCGGGTAAGAAATCTAGGCTAGAACATCCTACCAATTTGCCAAATCGTTGCTTGACATTGTGTCCCCATAAACATGAGACATCGATCATCAATTAACTTGAGCCCGGTGACATAATACCTGGGGAAACCCAACACCACGGAACTTTTCAGAGTCTTTCACATCGACAGTGATGATCTGCGAGAATAGCATGACTGACGTATCCATACTGCTTGCTCCTGGAAAGATCAACAAAGGGCCTAAGCTGATGGTAATATATTCTTTTTCAAAACGATCCCCCGTTTGGAGTAGAAACCGTCTATCACCGGTTACACAATCCAAGGATCTGCGTAGGTGGCTCCCATTGTAGAACTCAGCCAGGCCAATTGCATCAGATGTTTGCAATCAGCGACGGCGAGAACCAGTACACTAATTAGTTCCAGACCAACCGGGCTATGTTTATGTCGTAGTTAGCGACGAACAATCGTGATCCAGTGCCCCCAGAATCAGATCATTGCACGGTTGGACTGTACTCCATAATTACCAAACAAAACCCCCGCACATGAGTCCCCAACTAGAACGCTTTAGCCTGAACACGAATCTCGGGGTTCGAAGCTAGTCATGGCTGTGGAGTTGTTGAAGTAATTAATCATCGTCATGACCGGCAGCGCTGTCGGGGTTGCTGACAACCCGAGGTTGCTCCGATGATTCGGAGCCCTTCCGAAGAAGTTCGGGACGAACTATGATTAGCCGATGCCTCTGAAGCTAACCTCGCTCGGGTACAAGAAGAAGAACGGAAATCATGGGATGAGGGGGGATTTCTCGCAACAAGTCTTGCTACCGATTAATGTCTCAGGCAAACATCGCGATGGAGTTCAGTACAGACGTTGACGCGATTATCAGCACGCTGACGCTGGAAGAAAAGGTCAGACGCCAGCGAGTGGAGAGTTTGCCCTGAAGCTAACGACAACCTCAGATATCTCTCCTTGTCGGCAAGAACTTCTCGGAGACTGTTGGCATAGCCGAAAAGGGTATCCCATCCATCAAGGTAGGCAAGAAATCATGTTTCTGCAAGGATACACACTGACCCAATGTCCAGACTGCCGATGGGCCAAATGGAGTACGTTCAGCAGCCACCGATGCCAGCATCAAATCTGCTTGTTTCCCCGCAGCATGCAACCTCGCAGCGAGTTTTGATGCCGAGCTTGCAAACAATTTCGGTCGCGCGCTTGCGAAAGAAGCCCGCAGCAAGAACGTGAATTGTATTCTAGGACCCACGGTGTGTATTCACCGTCATCCGCTGGGAGGCCGGAACTTTGAGAGTTTTAGTGAGGATCCATTCCTCACCGGTAAGCTCTCCTCCCAGGTGATCCAGGGCCTACAGGATTCTGGGGTGTCTGCTACAATTAAACACTTTGTGGCCAACGAGCAAGAAACGGCGCGGACGACAGTGGATGAGACCATCGATGAGCGCGCCCTCCGAGAAATCTACCTCCGGCCCTTTGAGATTGCTGTGAAAGAGGCCCAGCCCTGGGCCCTGATGACCGCCTACAACCACGTCAACGGAGTGCACTGCGACGAGAACAACTGGCTGCTGCGAGATATTCTGCGCGGTGACTGGGGTTGGGAGGGCTTGGTAATGAGTGATTGGGGCGGCACAAACTCAGTAACTGCGGCGCTCAACGCTGGCCTGGACCTTGAGATGCCCGGACCGGCACGACTTCGCAAAGAGGACTCCGTTGTTGAGGCTGTCCGACGAGGAGACGTGTCGGAGAGTACCATCAACGACCGTGCTCGTGCTGTTATTCGATTTGCCCTCAAGCTGAAGGCGTTGGAGGAGCCCGCGGACCTTGCTGCGACTGAGCAGAAGACCGACACCCCTGAGTTGCGAGCTATGATCCGAGACGCTGGCGCGCGTGGGATAGTGCTATTGAAGAACAAGAACAGTGTCTTGCCCTTGTTGAAAGATGAGGTCAAGGGCAAGAAGATTGCCTTGATAGGGTTTTCTAAAGATGCAATGGCACACGGTGGTGGCAGCGCAGCCGTCAACGCGTATCGAAAGGTTTCGCCTTGGGATGGTCTCCATGAGGCCCTCGGGGATGCGGTTACGTTTGCATACGCCAAGGGGGCGCATAAGGAGCGTCTTCTTCCCCCCATTAGCCGCGACGGGAGTTGCGCCAAAGTTATCGCTCTTGATGGGCAGCCGGGATTTACTCGACTCTTGTTTGAAGGCGGGAGTACTGAGCCAACCTCGGTTCTCCACGGACAACTCACGTCGGCTTATTCGCCACTGGGTTCGCAAGAGTCACTGTGGAGAAGACTCGAGATTGTTGGGGATTTCACGCCGATTGAGTCAGGTGAACACTACATTGCGTGCTCTGGACTTGGGCCAACGCGGGTCTTCGTTGATGACGACCTCGTCTTCGAGCAGACCGCCAACTGCACAGACCCCATGGGTTCCTTGTTCCTGGCAGCCCCAGAGGAGGAGTTTAGGTATAGCTTCACGGCTGGCAAGACCTATCGCCTGCGTATCTGTACCGACCCGCCGACAAAGATTGGCCTCCAGATCCTCGAAGGCCGCAGTGGTGTGCGACTAGGCTTTTCGCTTGAGTCAGACCACGACGCTGACCTCCAGGGAGAGGCGGTGCAAGCTGCCCAAGATGCGGATCTTGCCATCGTCTTTACTGGCCACGACCCGCAGTGGGAAACCGAAGGCCGCGATCAAGATTCGTTCAACTTGCCGCGCAAGGGCACTCAGGATGCTCTTGTATCAGCGGTTGCTTCAGCCAACCCCAACACTGTGGTCGTGAATTCGACTGGTGTGGCCATCTCTATGCCTTGGCTCGACCAGGTTGCCGCAGTAGTACAGGCCTGGTTCCCCGGCCAGGAGTGTGGTCACTCGATTGCAGACGTTCTTACTGGAGCTGTGAATCCTGAAGGCCGTCTGCCTGTCAGCTTCCCGAAATACGTTGAGGATTCTCCCGCTTACGGCCACTTTCCTGGCGAATATGTTAATGGCCAGCTGAAAGTAACATATGCTGAGGGTATCTTCGTGGGATATCGACACTACGATCGCATCGATCGAACCAAAGTCAACTTTCCATTTGGGCACGGGCTTTCTTACACATCATTTCAGTATGGGTCTATGAGTGTGGCTAGACAAGGACAAGATTGGACTGTCACTGTAGACGTGACGAACACAGGTCGCCTAGCAGGTGGTACCCTGGTACAGATCTACGCTGGTAGATCGACCGCCTCTCCAGACCACCCGATTAAAGCTCTTGTTGGCTTCAAGAAGGCTCGGCTGCAACCCGGAGAACACAAGACAGTTCAGATCCAAGTTAAGACTAGGGATGTAGCGTATTACAACCAAGGGTTGAAGAAGTGGGTGGTTGATGGAGGAGATTACCACTTTTCACTTGGACTGTCATCGGCCGACGTTATTCAGCAGGTTGTTGTCAAAATTGATGAGTCCGTCTTCGATTTGTAGGTGTGGAATACATAGTGGAAATGAGAATAAGAGAGAAAGATACAATTTGGGAGTCAGTCTAAGTGCCGATATTTGATGAGACTGCCTGATGACTAACTGTTCGACTATGGATCGAACTCCGTCCATCAACACCCGAGAATATCCTGGAACAGTACAATCCATATTTCGTCGAGTATGGACCGGATGGCCGTGCTTTGTGAGCATCTCAGTAGTTGTCAGGGCCAACAACTATCCATCGACTGTACAGTGTGAAGAACGGGATAATGGAAGTCAAGACTACGACCACCGCGGTGTACCCATATACCTGCTTCTATTCCGAAGTCTATGGATCGAGAGCGATCCGGCTTCAGACTTTCAGAGGATATTGACACATCCCGGCTCCGCCCACACCCCTACGTGGCTGTTACCAAATACTCGAGACTTCAATGTTAACAGAGCATATAAGAGAACGAGAGGCCGTCGAGGCAAACGCAGGATCAAACAACCAACATGCCAGCCCCGTACACAGGAAAGTGCCTTTGCGCCGCCGTGAGCCTGAACATCTCATCGGAACCAATCGCAGTGCTTTCGTGCTTTTGCGAGCACTGTAGTAAAGGAGCCGGGGGAACACATCAGGTGGTGAGTTACAAAGTTCTGAGGGCAAAACAACAGACAGAACCTCACAGGTTTACTAGATTGCCAAGTTTGCGACGAAAGACGTGCAGGTCTCAGCAGAGGAGGGGGCGATCGGATTCTTCAACCTCACTGATACAGCCAGCGGTAGTGGCAAGGAGAAGGCCTTTTGCCGAAGCTGCGGATGCACGCTTTGGACTATTCCGGGCTCAGCTAAGGGGGTGTATCATATGATTCGGACATCAATTTTGGATGAAGGGTAAGTGAGAAGCTGTCCTCATTACACGCCGTCTGCCGATAATGAACTAAATTATACTAGTCTTAACATCCGACCTAGCAATGAGATCTTTGTCAGGAATCGACCGGGATGGGTTCGTGCGATGGAAGGCGTTCCGCAGTGGGAAGAAATGCGGAGGTGATGGAATCGCGAGATGCTTGGAATAGGCTAGTGTGATGAAGAGACGGGTTAGGATGTGGGGAATGCGGAGAATGCACAACGAGCAATTATTTGCATAGCCGAAAGCGCTTCCGATTGGCTCGGAACCAGTTGAGGAGTGTCTCAATAACCCGGAACGAAAGGTCATCCGGCTCGTTAATGTTGCAAGTTCAAAGCCGGGCCCCGTGAGCATCTTCATCCGAGAATCTTCACCCGAACATCTTCATCCGAGCATTCCTCTCCGAGTGTCCAATCCACCTCTCCGATTACGACATTATCTGCTCCAGTGGCAGCAGAACCTTGCTCGGACCCATCGCATTCTGTCGACCCCATCTACATCCGAAATCTGCCTCCTGCCTTTCCACCACCCCAGGCCGGCCTGCATCTCGTGACCCGCGTGCCTCACGGCATTCGGTGTTGAGGCTCCGAAAACCCTGTCCCGTATTTGGGTGGATGCTAGGCGCCTGATGGATCCTCCTCAGAGGATGGCAGGAGACTCTAGAGCTCAAGGGCCTAGGCCCAAGAGGCTTAAAATCGATGTGGCGTGTGAGAATTGCCGAGCAAAGAAGATCAAATGCAATGGTGTGCGCCCTAGTAAGTAGTTATGTTGGTACATCTATGAGGCTTTGTCTTGTCAGTTTTTATCCCATTGCTGAGCTCACCCGTCGTGTGTTATCCTTGTTGTTGATGGATCCTGGTCCCGACGAGACCCAAAGAAGAAATGTGGTAGTACGTACACTGACCAAGTAATAGCATGTGGCTCTTGCTCAAGGAAGCTCAACTTGCGGGACAACTGCAAATACAGCGGCAATAGCAGCAACAGCATTGTCCGTAGCCACAGCATGGAGGTTCCAATTAGTAACGAAATTCGCGATGAGAACATTCCTTCTCCACCGCCACAGAGCAACGCATATCGACCGCTGTTAGGTTCCAACATGACCTCCAGACCAGGCTATGTTTATAGTCTCAACGCATCCCAATCGCCATTAGAGTCAAGACCTAGGCCGCTCTCCGTGACGCACCAATCTCCTGCTGGGACCACTCCCGGAAGCAGACACACCGATGAGAACCACAGTCAACACCAAGTTGGGGCATCTGTTCGCTCAAACAGTCCTTCGGCCATTGACTCTATGACTGCCGTTGTCGACGAAGAAGCAAGCACTAGAGAGTTCTTTGGGATCAGCAGTGCTGGCTCTTTTACCGCGCAGATCAAAAAGGCTATCGATGTTCGGCTTGGCAAGTCAGGCAACGGCTCCTCCCGCCCTGTAGCCTCGTCTTCCCGATCCTTCATGGGGGCCGTAAAAACCGGTGATATGGGAGCTCCTGAGGTTTCTTACGTCCTCCCACCACGGAGACAAGCCGACCACCTGATGGAGTTGTATTGGTTCTATGTAGACCCTCTTTATCCGTTCCTGGACAGGCAACGATGGACTTGCGCATACAACGCCATATTTGCCGGTACAGCCATCGACTTCGATGAACGAACCTTTGTCGCCACTCTCAATATAGTTCTCGCTCTGTCGACGCAACTCCACGAGTCTCAGACTTTGGAGCAGAGGGAACAATCTAGTAACGCGTATTTCCGAAGAGCTCAGGATCTATTGCCAATGAGCCCCTGGGACTCTGGATCTCTGGAGCTTGTGCAATGTCTCTTGGTCACGAGCCAGTATCTGCAAAGCACTCATCATCCGCACCAGACTTGGATGCTTGTTGGCTCGGCCATCAGGACGGCACAGAGTTTAGGACTTCACCTGCCAGAGACTTCAGCAGATAGACCAGATGTAAGCGAGCGAGAACTCTTGCGAAGGATATGGTACGGGTGCGTGTTAATGGATCGGTACGTACTGGACACCCCAAGTCTGATGAACGCGCACTGACTTTGATAGCATGGTCTCTGTTACCCATGGACGCCCTGCAATGATCTCTGGGTGTCTTGCAACTTCAGTACCCTTGCCTCTCTCATCCTCGACTGTTGTTGACACAGCCGGTGTAACGACTAGCAATGATATGTGCTACATTGCTTTCTTCGTCCAGTCCGTTCGACTTTATGAGATCATCCATCAAACAATGATAGCCTTTTATGGAGGCTCGGGGAGTCGTCCAAAGGCAAAGGAGCCTCACTTGCACGACAGCGAAAACACTGATGGCGAGGATGAAGACCTCGATAAGGTGGTTCGACTGGACAGGTCTTTGAGCAGATGGGAGAATAGCCTGCCAAACCATCTAAGATGGAACTCATTGGATACGACTGCGGATGAGATCTCGCGCCGCCAAACTGTGATTTTACGCATGCGGTCTGTCCCCCGATTCTACAGGTTGATCTCGCGCAGAGACTTACTGTTCTTGATCTGCGTTGTTGAGATTTGATGCTAATGCTTGGGTACGCAGCTTTCTTCACGCAAGAATTCTCCTGTTGAGACCTCTTCTTTCCCGATTCTGCCTCGCACAGTCGCCTACAGACAACAAAAGGGTCGACGACACTCTGCAAGCTCGCTTCGTCGAACAGGGCGCTCTGTTTTGCGTGTCAACAGCTCAGAGTATAATCACCACCCTTCTCACACACCAAACCCTCGACAGCACAGTTGGTCTCCTCCCTGCATGGTGGTATCGGGTCTACTATGTTTACTCCGCCGCCACCGTTCTCATAGCTGCTACACTTCGACCAGAAGTATTCCTGGCCGCTGACATTGGACGCTCGTGGGGTCAAGCAATTTCAGTATTAAAGGCTCACGAGAAGTTTGGTCAATCAGCTCGCAGGTGTGTCGCAGCTCTGCATATCCTTTCTTCAAAGATACTGCAGGCCGTACCAAACGGTGCCATCGCATCGGGCATGTGCAGGCGGAAGGCTCAAACAGGGCTGAACGAGCAAGTCCAGCCCGGCGCGATATATGATGCTACTGCTGACCCGGAGCTACCGGATCTGCTTCAACGGCTGGCGGACGAATTTGCACCTCCAATTGCTGATCTAAACCAGCATGACCTCGCTGAATTTACGTTTGACGTTAACGACCTGTCATGGTTAACGGATATGCAGGTAGCTTGGGAACTATTGAACGAGTGAGGGGCGGAGCGTGGTAGGGTATATAGCAGGTTTTAATGGCTATTCTAATTTTAACTTCTACTCGAACACCATCTTATTCCTCACAGACCCGAGCCCGGTAATGCTCACTTCAACCACGTCGCCATCGTTGAGGTACTTGGGTTCTTTCATGCCCATGGCGACACCAGAGGGCGTGCCAGTGAGAATAACGGTTCCGGCTTCCAACGTTGTTCCTTGGCTAATAAAACTAATAATGGCCTCGACTCCAAACAGCAGGTCACCCGTGCTGCTGTTTTGTCTCTCCTCCCCGTTGACAGTAGTCCTCAAGGTCAGATCTGAGGCGTTTCCGACGACGGCAGGCGATACGAGCACAGGTCCGAGAGGTGCGAACTTGTCAAATCCCTTGCTAAAGCACCACTGAGGCACGCCGCCGGCCTTCTTGGGATCACGTTGCCATGCGCGAGCTGATACGTCGTTGGAGACGAGGTAACCGGCGACATATTCAAGCGCGGAGTCCTTGGGAATATCCTTGCCAGTCTTTCCGATGACGATGGCCTTGTTGTATATCAATACTCATGTGTCGTTTGATAAAAGATTCAGCACGTACCAATTCGCCCTCGTAATCTATCGTTCCATCCTGAGCTACTTTGGGAATGGGTACATCCTCAATGTGACCAGTCACGCAAGTGGAGGGCTTGATGAAGAGTGAGGGGTATGGCGGGGGTGTACGGCCGCCCTCCTTGACTGGAATATTGTGTTAGTTTTGAACTCCGCTTGAGGCGTATATCTCACTCACTGTGCTGGATGTAGTTGAGGCCGATGCAGCGGATAATTGGCACATCGGCGGGGCGGAGGATATCTCGGATGGCCTTCACGTGGACACTCTCGCCCTTGTTGACGGCTGAGATAGGGCTCTGCCCTTTGTACTCGACGGCCCAGAGATCATTTCGCGCCAGACGGTCGGCGAGTTCCTTGTCGTCTTTGATGACGGGCTCGCCAAAGGTCTCGTTGCCGTTGTCGTCAACGAAACGGATGAGTCGGGTCCAGCTGTTGGTAGACATGGTGCGTGATGAGGACATAAATCTACTTAGAAAGGGTCGCATTTTGGAGTGTCTTGTTGAGCTTCGCCTCTTGTTATAAACGTTGTTCAAAAGAATGCAATTCGACTGCTGTAACCAATTGCCAAAGCCGATTTCGTGATCCATCGGGGCGTGACGGGACAGCGTGCAGGTGAGCCAATCATAGACCATGCCGATCGGAAAGCCATCCACAATCTCATCTGAGCCGCGTTCCGAGATCGCTCCGGAGCACTTGTGGAGCTGATCGACATCCTTCCGGCACTCCCTTGGACTGGATGCCTTCGGACTTGTAGTCTAGAGGCACCTCGGCCACTGACTCCGGGCTAATCAGCTCACTCTCCTCCACTGCGACATCGTTGAGTGCTGTGTTTGTTGTCATCTTGTTTCAAATCCCTGGCAGCCCGATTGATACCCCAGGGTCCATCATTTGATCAACACTCCCCAGCTTCTTCCATCCTGCAACGCAAGCTATAAGACCAATCGCTCTGAAGGCAGCCACTCCAATCAAGCCACATCCCTCAAGTTTTCAATCACTATAGCTTCAGAAATCACACATCAAGACTCTATTGTTCAAGATGGGTGGCTACGTCAGCACAGGCAAGGCATCCCCCTCCAAGGGCGAGACGGAGGAGATGAAGGCCTACCTCAGCGCGCTGCCATCAAAGCACCTGGAGCCCTTGTGGTCCCAAATGAACATGATGGTCCCGCAAAGCCCAAACCCCACGGCAAAGGCTCACATGTGGAAGTATCAGGAGGCGTTGCCGTACCTGCAAACAGCGGGTCGCTTAGTGCCAGAGGAGAAGGCGGAAAGGAGGGTTCTGATGCTGGTCAACCCGAGCATGAGTGAGTTTCTTACACTTCGGTTCCTTGTCTTCATAAAAACGTTCCACTCACACAAAATCCAGCGTCGCCGTACACGACAGACACCATCTATGGTGGTCTACAATTAGTCAATCCGGGTGAAACGGCCCCGGCGCACAGGCATATTGCCTTTGCGTGCCGCTTCATTATTGACGGAGAAGGCTTCACTGCTGTTGAAGGCAAGAAGATGCCTCTAGTTCGAGGTGATGTGGTGGTGACGCCGCCATGGCACTGGCACGATCACGGCAACGAGAGCGACAGTCCTGTCATCTGGTTGGACATGCTAAACTTGCCTCTATTTCGCTACGTACCGGTGCATTTTGCTGAGGGCTACGCCAGTCCGAGATATCCGAGCACGTGAGTCCTCATCAATTATTGATTCTCCCCGACGGAATTCTCTAGACCAGTACTGACATATGTAAAGCGCCTGCGACCCCTGCGAGTGGCGTCACCCCTGGGGCCCTGTTGAGGCCGCTCTCAACTCTACCAAGGACAAATATGCTGTCCATCATTACACCACGCCGGATGGAAAGCCTCTCTCTAACATTCTCGGAGTACAAGCAGAGCGCCTAGACCCGGGGACGACGGTGGAATCACAGGAAAGTTCTTCATACATCTACCACTGCTATGAGGGCAAGGGCCGCACCGAGGTTCAAACTCCATCTGGCGAGACCGTAGTCTTCAATTGGTCGTCTCGCGATACTTTTGCAATTCCTTCCTGGTCAGAGATTAAACATTTCAATGAGTCGAAAACCGACAAGGCTTATCTTGTGGCTTGTCACGATGGACCGTTTCTGGACTGCCTAGGACTGAGGAGGCCAGCCTAGGTGCCTGTCTTTATGCTTAAAGGCCGCGGGAGTCATTCCCCAGACATGATGAAAGGGTTGGAATGTTAGCATAGCACGCACATAGTGATATTTGGGAATCCACGGACCTTACCTCGGAATTGCGCACGGCAACATCAAGCAATTTGCAATAAATCCTTTCTTTCGACACCACTAATTGAAGTATGTATCCCTCTGTATGGGGTCTCATTCCTCACTAACGAACATGTGACTGAGCCCATTGATAACCTTGCGAGGTAACGACAGAATTGTTTCAAGGAACGAAGAGACGAAAGGTCTGGTGTCTCTCAAATCACAAGAGTTTGAACATGACGCCGCGTCGACTTCGTATCAAACTAAATCGCGTACGTCCAGTGTCAGATCCTGAAACGTCCAAACGTCAGACATTGTCGAGCTTCGTGCTTTCATGTTTCAAACGCGGCCTGGCTGCTGTTTCTTTCGTCTTGCTCTTCCTCCCCAACTCATCAGGAGAGTGCGAAGTGGGTGACTAACTACCTTTGAAACCATCTAATAAGGAAACAGACTTTAGTATACATACTGAAATTTCCTACACCGAAGCATTGAACTAAGCCGTAACATATAATACCAAACTATAGTACCAACCCATAGTACCGTTGAATCAGCATCACCAGTTGTATTCCGAAGCGAAGCATTCCCATATGCACGAGAGCTCATATATACTATCTATAGATTATATACAAATATAGTATCATGAAGAAGTCGCTAATGATAAATTTCATTCTCTGGCGGTCCTGGTTATGTATGTGCCCGAACTCCATGCACCTCCAAATTCGCTACTAATCCAAAACTATCTGCTCAG
>JABSTB010000094.1:88357-166091 GCA_013756995.1 Neonectria neomacrospora
CTGAGCAGATAGTTTTGGATTATTAGCGATGTCCCTGACAAATGAAGTTAGTTCCAAGATTTTTCTTTCAAGCTGCACAAGGTTTACTTCTCCTCGATCAAAACACGTACTTTCTTTCTCCGTTGTGATGCACGGCTTTCTCGTCAAGAAACATGAGGCGCGCTTTGTCGATTTCGTCTGGGGGTCCGCAAGCTCAACTCTGCGCCCGTCCTCGTAGTCTTCCGGATTGGCCACTCCATCACTGACCCAGACGTGGGTATCGCTGAAAATGCAGCCGAGGGACCAGACGTCACAGTCATGGCCTCTATCCCCCCAGCCCGCTAATTCTGACGTGTGAGAAGCTTCAGAGGCATCTATGGATACGTAATTTAGCCTGAGTACTGACGCCGGTGTAGAGGATTGGTCTGGGAATAAGAGAGCTAGAAGACATATTGGAAGGAGGCCTAAAATGTACTTACAGCCATTCAAATATTCGAGGATCACAAAGCGTCGGTCTTTTTGCTCAAATGACCCCAGGTGCCTGACGATGTGTTCATGGTGATCGATCGTGGTGAAGGCGCTGGCCTCTTCTCTCAAGGCGGTACGATGGGCCTCATCGGCTTGGACTTTGTACTCCTTAAAGACAACGATGTCCTAGATAACGACATGTTAGTCCTGTAACCTAAGAAATGAAAAGCATCAGGGGTAGGCCAGATAGAAATCCTTACATCCGGGCTAAGATCTGTACAGCCTTCGTAGAACTTCACCTTCCAGATGATGGTGGTAGGCTCAGAGGTGATGGGGCTCTTCAAGACCTCCATCGTCTCAATAGGGAGAATCTGGCGAAGGTCGAGATTCTGACGCGTCATAAAATTGCCTTGTGAGAATGAAAAAGGGCAGAACCGCCATTGATTCTCACGGAACTCGTCCATCATCTCGGCGAAAATCGGGCTAGGGCCTAAGGAATGTTGATCTTCCAAGGGAAGTCTATCATCCTTCCAGCCCTTGTTGATGAAGTCGTCGATAAACTCGGGCATGCCAATGAAAACGAGAATGGAGAAGATGGTCTCATAACCTCTCAAGTCTGCTTTCTCGTTATGCTTGATGCGATTCCCGAGCTCCCAGTCAAGCTTCCTCTCGGTCCAGTATGCCTCCAGCGTCGGACGCATGAGAAACGGAACTCTTTCGCCATTGCCATTTATACCCTTTCGATTGCTATGGCGTTCGACGAACTTGCAGAAGGCACTGTCATTATAACGGTTGAACCTGCGGAAGGCGCTGTCAAAATAGCGGCTGAGGCTGCTGTTGCGATGAGGTGGCAAGGAGACATGGAGAAGGGACGTGACGGGATCGGGGGGCTTGGGCGAGCTCGATGAGCAAGAAGCTGGGGTTTGGTCTTCGGTATAACAAAGTTCCAACGGCGCCCGGTGATTCTCGTCTTTAGAGCTCATGTCGTTGTCCATCTCTGGCAACCGCTTGGTGGCAGCATTGTGCTTGAGCAATGCCTCCCGGGTCAGCTGCATGCTGCCCTCACTAGCTGCTGGTCTTGAGATTGCGCATCTACTAGGTCCTTCGAGGCCTCGGTAATCCCGAAGTTGAGTGCTAAATATAGTGTCATTATTTGCCCATGAAGTGTTTTTGGTTGGAATGTGAATACCATGAGCTCTGTTCGGAAACGGTCGATACTTGGCTAGTCTCCTCTGTCCTCGCCTCGCACTTGGGGAAGTTTGTCATGTTACCCAATGGTATTCTGAAGATGTTATGATCAGCTAGGTTGTGTCTGAGTAAGTAAGAGTCATCTTCCGCCCCTTGGTCAATGTGAAGACCTGGTTGGGTTTCCAAGAGGACATCCGCCCGGAAGTCGGCTTGTGGCTGACGTCGTTCGATCTCATCATCGAGTTTTTCTGCTTTTCCTTCCACATTTGCGACCAATATCGCTTCAAAGCCGTTGAATTGGCCCTGTAGACAGTACCGAACCTGTTCAAACACGTTGCAAGCAGGCATGACCATGGTGAGACCACTTGTGGGACTTCCAGCGAAGACATGACCAAAGAGGTTTCCAGTGACAGCGTCTCGGACCCAACCGCCACAGTCGCCCTCGATGAGAGGCTTATGAAATTTGGCAATATAAACTTCCGTGTACGTCTTGGAGTGTGGGAGGCGAACGAGTGACGGAGTGCCCGATAATATGCCTCCCACAGTTCCACCGCCAGGAGTTGTTGTCTTCACGGCCGCGTCGCGGGGCGCTTTTTCAACCCAAGAGTCGTCACTTAGGTCAAGTATGTTGTCTTCAACATCGTATAGGCCACTAAGAGCAGGATCAAGCTCTATAAGCGCGTAGTCGAATTTCTTCGATCGCTGAACCACCTTTCCCGCTTTGATGCATGCGCCAAACGGTCCGGCAGAGTGAGACACTCTCTCCTCAGTTCGTTCGAGGGGCCTTAGCCTCGCTTGGACTGCGGCCATGTATTCTTGGGCCCCAAGTGTACTCCCAGATGAAGGTGGTGACATGCTTTCTGAACCATCTACATCCGAGGCCACAGACTCTGGTGTGGCACTGCCTCGGCTAGTGAAGTCGACAAGGTCGTCATCGATGTCGCTGAGTCCGGTGATCTCACAGTCATCATCATCATCATCGTCGTCATCGTCGTTATTGTCGTTGTCGTTGTCGTTGTCGTTGTCGTTGTCGTCGTCGTCATCATCGTCATCATCTTCCAAGTGTGGAACGATAGACCGTGTTGCAGTGTGCGTTTGCTCCAAAAAGTGATCAACCGTCAGAACCATTTTCTTCCCCTGATAGGAAATTACACCACCAGCGGTCGCCGTGCGCGACGTGTGTGGTTCAGATGCTCCGTAGAAATAGAGGCGGTGACCTTCCAGCTTTCCAGCGTCCACAGTGAAAACATCAAGCAGTTCGCTCTTAGGTGACGCATCGCAAATGAGGTCGGCGTCTTTACCGGCAAGGAACCTCAGGTTTTCGAATTCGGCAGTGAGAGGAATGTGGGCAAGTTCAAAGTCGGGGTATTCATTCATGATGCCGCTGTCCTTGATCATCTTGAAAGCCTGCTTGCGCGCCCTCTTGTCCTCGGAGACAAACATGACGGTAGGTTTCGTTCGCGTCGCCGACCTTCCGACCATGAACAGTGAGAAATCGATGATTTTACCGGAGTCATGTACCATGTCATGGTTCTGTTCTAGGTATATCCGGATTTCGCCCTTTAGGAGCTCAGTGAACTCTCTTCTTGCGTCCCCAATAGCGTCCCAACAGCTGAGATAGCCGATCCGTCTTAAAGGTAATGTTCCAAGCAGCCGCCCAACCGAGTCTTTTGGAGAGTTCTTGGCATATGGCAACTCTTTCCGGTGGTTGTAGAGGAGGTCCATAGGGAATCTTTGTTGTGGTGGTCAATCGTTGCGCGGATTATCGAACACTCAGTTGCCGGTTGAGTCACACGGTCAAGTGACAATCCAATGATGCGTCTTGGGGCGTATGCTGCGGCACCTGGCAAGGCTGCGTACTGCTGCTCTGCAGAAGATAATTGATAAAGAGGGGGGCAAACGTAGTGTCGCCTGTTGAGAGTATGCTGGAAGGAATTCGGTAAGAATCGAGTATCACGAATTTTCCATCAAGATTGTGACAGTACGGCATATGATTCTCATCGGGCGAGAGAAAACAAAGGTCAGGAGATTTGCTGGGACCCGAATCGGGCAGATACCCAGCCTGATGGGAGCCTCGAGCGCCACCTGTAGGCAGAAGTGAGGCGGACGACATATGCACCCTGCCAACGCGCCAAGTGTAATTACGAGTCGACACTTGTACATACGGAGATACGCGGAGGCGCGAGGCTGTTGACACCTCTTAAGTCTCCCTTCTTCCTGATACGTCTAATAGATCTTACTACGTAGGAAGTTTCAACCTAACGCTTTGAACCTTGAGTTCTTAATTAAGCCACTCTTAAACGTGTCGTGGGTTAAACCGCGACCCCGGTTGGGAAGCCAATCAAAGGGTGCCACAAAGCAATTCATCCGGGCTAGGCGAAGTAGGTGCGTTGCCTGCGCCGAGACAAGGCAGTGCCGAGGCAGATTTCATCGCACATCTTAGTGAGACGTTTGGCCCTGTGACTAGAATCTAGAACTGGCTTAAGTCCCAATAACTGGAGAACAGGAGCCCAAGGACCAGAGTGCAAAGCATCACCATTTGTCCGTCAATTTAAAAGTCCACCAGAACCATCTCAGCCAGCAGTATCAGCTTTTGAAAGCATGGAGTTGGATGTCCCAGGCGATTTCCTACGGAAATATCCGATCCTTGCGTCCGTCAGAGATGACATTGTCGCCAAACTTTGGGAGACGTCTGGAGAATCGAAGTACGATGTGTCGCACCACGATATGTCCTCCTACTTTGAGTACTACTCTAAGCGAGTACAGAGGTCCTTACTTGATGGTGGGAGGCACATCTGCATTAACACACATTCAGATGTTGTTCGAATTGCCAAACAAATTCTCTCGGGGCGGGCCAGGGACGACGTTTATCAAGAAATAGCCAGCCACACCAATCCAAACGATGTCCCAAGCAATGTCGATGCCATTAACAACACAATCGACCTATGCGCCAGCCTTCTACTCATGACTGAAATTGGGCAGAGCCAAATAGGTCTGTCCGGGCACACTCCCATTCACTGGAGTGGGAACCTCCTCAAAACCGCCTTGGGAGAACACTTCACGGCCCAGAGGATCCTTGATGTTGAAAATCTGAAGCTTGAAAAACTCTTCACGGGGCGGAATCTGGGCCGCATAGGTGGTTTGCAAATTATCTGGACTACCAATTTGGCCGACCATCTTCGCTTGGTTGATGATTCTCAATCCGTCTTTATATTTCACTGCACGAGTTTCCTCCAACTCCAAGCACGGTACGACCGCGCCCAAGATACCCATGTCATAGTCGCTAACACTAGATAGTCTCAAGGACGGTCCATTCCCTGACGGCTTTGTTAATGAGACGCTGCAGACGCTTGCGTTGTTGTTCCCGTCGACAGACGACGCTACCAAAAGCTGGCTACAAGCCCAGAGGAAGCATATGAAGCACGAAAATATAGACACTACCTTGGGAAGATGTGGGGTAGTTCGGGCTCATGATCGTCGCTTCGAGAGATTTTCCTTCTGGCACGACCGACTAGTGATTCTCAAGCAGGCTTTTGATGAGTCCCAACCAAACACTCTTTCCCAATGGTGGTTCGATAGGAGGAACAGGGTCCAGTGGTACACGTTCTGGGTTGCAGTGCTTGTGTTTGTGATGGCAATGGTATTCGGGATAATTCAAAGCTTAGAAGGCGCGTTGCAGGTGTACCTATCATATAAATCTCTCGAGAAGGGGTAACAAGCTACCACCTATCCACAGGCTTTTATTTGCAAACATGCTTGATGAAATGATGGCCTTCAGAGGCTCCTGCCATGGCAACATCTGTCCTAGAGAATTAATACCCCGAAGTCGTTGAGTAGCGCCTGTTAAAACGTTGATCCCAACTCTCCCCATTTGATGTTGCTGAACGTTACACCCGTGTCCGGCTGGATCTGCCGAATCGAGTCCGGACTGCCTTCTGTGAGATTGCATGGTCCGACAGAGCCCTGATCTAACCAAGCCATGTTCTTCCCGCTCTCATCCCACCACACACTCATACAGAGCACCATACCTCGACTCATCGCTTCGCCTATACCAGCAGTGCCGCCGAGCTTTGTGTAAGTAGCAGCTCCTGACGCTTCGCAAAATTCGTCATTGAGATAATTAACATCGGGCAGACTGGATTTGTTGACTGCGGCGTTCTGGATAACATTTCCATCTTGAATATATAGACGATGTATCGAATCAAGATTTCCATCTTTGTCTTCTGGGAACTGGGTGACCACGGTGAAAGGCCGACTTGTATCGATAACCATATCGGAGCCGTAGTAGTCATGGTTACCCATGCCGTAGGGATTGTATGCGCAACCTGGTTTGTCGCAGACCCCTTCACGACCACACTCGTTACCTTTGCATTTGTACAAGCTTGTGATGTTGCAAGTATGAGGGGCGAGGTGGGTGGCTCGCGAATTAGCTTCCCATATGTCGAGCTCGCTGCAGCACGCTCCGTAGCCGTCAATGTTCCCCTAGGTAATGATTAGCCAAAAAAATATAGTGTAGTCAAGAAAAACTCTTGGACTTACTTCTCCATTAAGGAACGGAGGGATATAGCACTGAGCATCGCAATACCCGGTTCCATAGCCCGGGCCCCCCTTGTTCAGCCTACTTCGTCCTCCCTTCTTCTCCATCTCCGACATATAAAGGGCCCCGTTCATTCCGCACGGTAGTTTTGACACGTCCACATCGAATGCCAACTCTTGCCCTTTAAGCTTAATCATCTCGTAGTTCTGCTCGTTCTTGGAGAGCAAATAAACTCTTGGACTAATCTTAAACAAGTCCTCATCCCTTAACATATCCAAGTGCAGAGTACCGCCAGACGTCGTCACTCCTACAGAAGAGTAGTCCGGGATGCCTTCCATGACGCAGTTCTCCTGGCATGTTTCTGCATCAGGACAGACGGTCTGGTTTGGAGGACTGCCTTGCTTGCCGCAGCTCAATTCTGGAGCATTGACTTGGTACAGGGGACGCTTGAGGGAGTCGAGAACAACGGCGGTCTTTTGGGGAATGCAACCAGAGTGCTTAGTGCATTTCCAAGTAGTGAGTTTTGGATGGACTTCCGGGGTGTTGTCATGGTGCTGAGCTATTGCTCCGCTGAGCAGCCTGAAGAAAATAAAGACCAAGGATAGTGCTGGGATCATTTTGGTATAATGCGAGATACAAAATAAGATAAGACGCGTATTCCTACGTAGACATGGTCGTCCGCCTAACATTGAAAGACTCTATGGTCTTTATACGACACACGACATACAAGCAGTTCTTCAATTGCAAGGGTATGTTTACCCCAAACATATCTACCATTCCCTGTTTCTAGGAAAGGAGCCATAAATTGCAAATCTGCAACATAGTCTAGCCCTTATTTCCCCAAATGGCCGATAATCTCGGAGTCGGGGCGGTGCTGTCGGGCATCGGGCATCGGGCCAGTGCTGCCGGCGTCGGGCGAATTTTCCGCGATGCAGGAGAGCCGCCCCTCTCTTAGTCAAGTTTCGCCATCTTCTGTGGCTACGTCTGGCTGACTCTCCGCAATCTGCTGATT
Source organism: Neonectria neomacrospora (assembly GCA_013756995.1). Classification (NCBI taxonomy): domain Eukaryota; kingdom Fungi; phylum Ascomycota; class Sordariomycetes; order Hypocreales; family Nectriaceae; genus Neonectria; species Neonectria neomacrospora. Next base: position 95,542 of record JABSTB010000094.1, read on the forward strand.
CAAAACGCCGAGAGGCCTTTGTCCCGTAGTCACCTTTCTGTTACTCCTGCAACTTCGCTTCCATTTATTGAATTCTAACTGCAACTTTCCTTGCCGACGGTTCGCCGCAAATCTTGCCATCTTGGATGTTGATCAACCCCAAAATCAATTAGCCATGCCGCCTCTACCGGGATTCTCGAACAATATCCTCCAAACACGCGAACAGGTTATCCAAGCCTCCAAAGCTTTCCTACAGCCGCTCGTATCCTATACCTCACCTGGTTGCAGCCTCGTCCGCATCCCAGTAACTTCCGGCACGCTCTACGATGAGACGGCTGCTCAGCTTGAGGGTTTTGCCCGGCCGTTATGGATTGTGGGCTCTTTGCTCATGAGCGGGGAACCCTGCGAGGAGTTGACCGCTAGATTCATAAACGGCCTCACTCACGGGACTGATCCGGAGCATGTTGAGTATTGGAATGATATTGGGGACATGGATCAGCGCATGGTAGAGGCTGAGACTATCTCTTTCGCTCTCCTCGCTAGCCCCGAGCATTCTCTCTGGGATCGACTTAGCGAACGGACTCAGTCCAATATTGCTAATTGGTTCTTACAACTGAATGGAAAGCAGCTGCCGAGAGTGAACTGGCTGTGGTTTCGCGTCTTTACTAATCTGGTTTTAATACGGCTGTGCAAACTCGACTCACCAGAAATCCGGGCACAGATGAAAGTCGATCTCGATGAACTTGATACGTTTTACTTGGAAGATGGGTGGTCTAGCGATGGAAAATGGAGAGGTCCTGATCTCGATAACAGAGAGTGGCAATTATTCCAGGAAACGGGTAAGGTGCACAGCGTCAAGCCTGATCGATGCGCGGATTACTACTCCGGCAGTTTCGCCATCCAATTCAGCCAGCTTCTCTACATTCGATTCGCGGGTGACTTAGACCCGGAAAGAACAGCGCGCTATTTCCAGCGCGCGAGGGACTTTAGTACCCAGATCTGGAGATATTTCGACGCGGACGGTCAGTGCTGCTCAATTCAGTAAACTACGGGGTTAGTGATACTAATATTAGTCTAGGAGCTGCTATACCCTTTGGTAGATCGCTCGTATATCGCTTTGCTTGCGGTGCTTTCTTCGCTGCTCTCGCGTTGGCTAAAGTCCCGAACATGCCACACCCTCTCGATGACCCAGGTGCCATTAAGGGGTTCCTACTACGCCATCTGCGGTGGTGGGCTCAAAACTCCTCTGAGATATTTTATCCTGACGGGACATTGAACTTTGGATGGGTTTATCCGTGGGCTTCCCTGTTTTTCCCTGCTCTATTGGTACTAACAAAACGTGTTAGAAATATGTACCTCACTGAGGATTACAACTCCCCCCAGTCTATGTATTGGGCCCTGAAATCGTTCATCGCTATTGGGTTATCGGCGAATGATGAATTCTGGACCAAACCCGAGCTTCCTTATCCAAAACTCAGCTCGCAATCTTCCATCATGCTCTGCCGTGCCCCACGACAAATCATATGTCACCGTCCAGGAAGTCACCACTTCCTCCTCTCATCCGCTCAATTCACATCTCTTCAGTGGAAAGGAGGCCAAGCAAAATATTGCAAGTTCGCATACTCTTCCGCATTCGGTTTCTCGGTACCCACTGGCCATGCCTCGCTTCAACAATTGGCACCCGACAACATGTTGGCTCTTAGCAGAGATGGCACACAGACTTGGGCGACTAAGTGGAAATGCCAAGAGACAACAGTTGGATCCTGTCGAGTATATGGTTCAAAGATTGAGAAGCTTCCGATCTTCACTGTTGTGTGGTATCCTTGGGAGGATCGCAGTGTGAGCATTACTACCACATTAATACCTCCGTCAGAGCGATGGCCAGACTGGCACGTGAGGTTACATCGCATACGAATCGAACATGGAGGAGTGAGCATGTTGCACTTAGCAGAGGGTGGTTTTGCCATACATGGACGTTGTAGTAGGAAGGGAATGCCGTTGCCCGAGTTGGACCTGCAAGGCGTGACCAGGCCTGAAAGCATAGGTGACATGGAAGGTGTTTTCCGGGCTGGTGATGCAGTTCTAGTACTTTCTAAGGCCGGAGCATCTGGCTTGGAGGTGGAGAGGGTTGACCGCAAAGGAACGTTGACGGCTTTATCAGCATTTCAGCCAGAGGCAAACACCAACATCATGGCGCCGCGGACACTTATACCACTTGCCGAGCACCGTATCAATGGCTTGGAGAATGGTCACGAAGTTGTTCTGGTTTCGAAAATCTTTGCGGTGTCAAGGCAGGCCGCGCATAGCGAGGGGGAACACACAAGTTTGGCCCATCGGTGGTTGGATGGCCCGGTAGTGAAGTACGGCAAGGTTGACGAGCATCATGGCTTAGACTGCATAGAATTGATGAACCTAGATACTGCGGCCTGATTTATAATATATCCTATGATATAAAAAACAACCTCGTAAACTCTTGAGGTGGCTGTTGGGTTATCGAGGAGCAGCATCAGCTGCCCATCCGTGCTGGATAGGAGCCCATCCATCCCCTGCCGGTGACGGTGGCATATCAGTCAAGTCGTGTGTCATCGCCTCAAAGTTGAAGTCATCAAAACTGATAACGCGGTCCATCTCCATGAATCGTTGACCTGCCAAAGTCTGCAAGATGTTGGACAGTTCATCCGGCCCTCTGGTGCTACTTGAACCATTTGACGGCGAAGTCCAGTTCATGGCGCCGCCCTCACCCAATTGATGCTCGCGCCTACAAGGTTCCATTGCACCAGACGCAATAGCTACAGACCCATTGGAACTCGACTCCAGAAATCTCTCCACCTGCGGTTGGGTTGCCACGTCGGTGGTGGAGGCTAGGGGATGATCTGATTCAAGGATATCGTGAGATCTTTGGAAGCGTATTTCTCCAGCCTGACCTTTGTGCGATTCCTGCAAATGATGATGGTCAAGAGGACCTACAACGGCTAGAGAAAAGTTTGGATCATTCTGACAGCGGTCATGGAGCCTTTGGAGATGCCTCGCGAACTGAGCTGACAACGAAATATTTGGGAGTTGATTTTGAGAGCACGACCATCGGTTTGAGATCTGTTGTAAACACTCAACTAGAACCCAAAACTGAGAATCTAGATCAACGCCATAATATCGAGAATGAACTTTGCAATCGTCAGAGCCTTAAGCTTGTTTGGTCCCCCTGATAGACTTACCGAGAAGGGCTCGTGCACTTATATAAGCACAAAACGAAAAGTGAGGAGATACGGGCATATGCTTTGGAGCATAAGTAAGATATTTTGTCGTAATATTTGCCGTCTCAATCGATGCTGACTGGCATGTCTCAGCACTATAAAAGTTTGGAAGCTTGATGTTCTTCAGCTCCGGCTCGGGGTAGCCGATGCGTTGATGAAGGAGGATCATGGAAGTGTTGTGTGTGATGTGGGCAAGAGTCATGTTGGGATCCAAGGCGGTTGTCGCTTTAGGAGGAACATTTGGATCTTTCCATTTAGGTGGTAAGAACATTTTCCAGCTGATGCAAAGTAAGCCTCCATCAACAAGCAATAGGAATGGACAATTGATTGAACTAATTGAAAAGGGTACTTGGTTGAAACTTACTGGACGAGTCGAAGATCGAGCTCTTTGAATCGCGTGAGCCAGCTTGAGACTAGCTGGCGATCGGTGAAATCAATCTTCTGCTGTAGAAAGTACATGTTGATTCGGCATAGAGACTCAAGAGCCTCGACATAGTACGCAAAAGCACCCATTATTGGCATATCCACTGCTTCTATGGCCGGTCGCTGGTTTGGGTTGCTCGGAATAGTGGCGTCATGTTCTGGACCACTCGCCTCCGTTGACTGGTCTGGACTTTGATAGTTGGCGGGTAGAAAGGCAACGGATTTGCTGATCTTGGCTGCCGATTTGTCCCATATTCCAAAGAATGGTGCCAGCGCAGGGTTTTCTTCATTCCAACGTGTGCCACAAATAGGTAGCCTTCGCGAAACGTTGTCAGCCGTAAGGCCAATGCTCCAACTTACAACCAGTTAGCGAATCAGCAGAAGGTTTGTTACGTGAGGCGTTTACCCAGTCGTGATAGAACATATACTTCGACAATTAGCAGACGTTCAGTCTGAAGCGGCTAGTATGGAACTCGTACCGGTCTAGGATGAAAATATTCCAAAACACCCTTCGTCGTTCTTCTTCCTGCATCCAGTCGACTGGCGGAGGCAGCGGTTGAAGTCCCAAAAACGCCCCTATAACCTCGGTATCTTGTTCTTCGACACTTAGCTGTAGAAAGTCAACCGTTCTGGTGAGCGAACCAACAATCGGCCAAGCTTTCAGGGGCTCGCCGTTGCCTATCTATCGTTGACATGTCAGTCAAGCATTCCTATAAAGTGTTCAGTATGACCAACATGGGTGAACGCAACGATGATCAGAGCTTGGAGATTCTCGACTGTGAGGCTGTTCATTGCCATCAGAATGACCTTGTTTCTTGATCTTTCAATCTCGCGCTCCACGCGATCTCTTGAGAGCCGCTGTCCAGTTGGGTCCAAAAAGCGCAATGCACCAACTAATATTGCATGCAAGATAAGAGGTAGGTCTCTTTTTCCTTCCATCACCGTGATCTTTCGTCGAAAAGTCGCCATATGAATCATCGGAATCCATGGGTGCACGTTGATGAAGTAAGCATCTAGCAGGTCGTCAAGATTATCTCCTACTAGTAAGTTTGAGTGGAAATCAGATGGCTCATCAGGTGTAGATGAGTCAGTTTCGAGCCCGCCAGTATGATTTTGTTCTCCATCAAGTCTTTGACGTTTTCCATAGCGGTTGCAGCAGTCGTTCCTTACTGTTGGTTGCGGGGCAGCTGTCCTTAAACTCGGAACGACCGACTGAGACAAGATAGAGATATTGGAAGTTAATTTTTGAATCTCCTGGGCGAGTGAAGTGAGGGCAGTCACGTTTGAGCTGCCCGGACTTGCATCGTCTGTTGTGATGGAGTGTCCATTTTCGGAATCAGCAGGTAGAGGCAGTGTTGAGCCTCTGTTCTGCTCACGATCGAGCAGTTTGTGCTCAAGGATCTCTACATCTTTCATGAGCCAAGTACTAGGCCAAGAGATACGTAGCTACATACCTAAGCGCCTACTCAGTCCGTCAACTGTACCGCGTTTCAACCCTGGTTTGTTCCTGCGGGAGTCGTCGTAAACGCAAGATACGTCTATAACCCGATAGGATCAGCTATGAACCATGGAGTTACCGGACATACCAATCTTCACTTACCTAATCGCGTACAGCTCGAGCAGGAGGGTTGCTCGCGGGAGCATTTCAGCTTGCGGAGTCGGCAGCCATCGCAGGAAGGTCGATGGGCCTCCGTTGGATTGGCTTCCGTTGGATTGGCCTCCGTTGAACGGTCGGCTGAATGCCCACTCGACTCCATCACGATTGCAGGGCTGTTCAAGACCGGAGTGGAGAGTGCTTCGTAGCAGGTGCATCGGCTCGGGCGACTTAAGCTCCAGGTTTTGAACCCGGGCGAGGACAGTTTCCCCAGGTTCTCCTCCTTTCTGGTCACACCATAGACTATGGCCCCACGACTCAAGTCCACTGATTGTCAGGGGAAGTAATGCAGCCATGCCCCCATGGGTTGACAAAAAAGGTCCATAGACGGTTAGATTGCGGGGTGGGATAGCTTTAGTCGCAGGATTCGACCTCCCTGCAACTAACCATTTGAGGTCAGCTGCGTTTCATTACTGCAGCTAGGCGCATCGGATTTCGGTCATCAATACCCGCAGACTACCCGATTCCCGTTGATGAGTTCCAGCTGGAAAAGTCCATGGGTACTAGCCGTTGGTCTTGTGTGGCTAACCAACGGCTAGAGAATTGGTTTCGGCGGTGGCATGGACCGGCCCGATTGAACCTTGCATCTACGCCCTGTGAAGAACTTCATTATGAACTGTAAATCCGCCATCACCGTTCTTTTTGGAGTTGTTGATAGCTTCAGTTGAGATTTTATCTACAAAACTCCTGTCTGCCATCACCTTCTACTTCACGGTATCCCCTCAACGTTTCGCCAACTCCCTTACCATGGGCAAATTCCCAGGATTCGGAGCCCCCGGGCATAAAAAGCAACAAGTCGAGAGAGCCCGCGCTGAGGCGCCCGGGTTTGAGAAAGTCACTTGGTACAAAGAGCCTCATTTGCGGAAGCTCTACTTCTCTTGCATCTTCCTGTTGGTCGCCTCGGCCACGACTGGTTATGATGGAATGATGGTGAATACGTCGCAGCAGATGGATACGTGGAAGGAGTATTTTCCCGAATATCAAAATGCTAACAAACTCGGCATTCTTATCAACATGTATAATATCGGTTCGATTCTTTCTTTTTTTATTGTTCCATATATGGCCGATACTTTTGGGAGAAAGATCACCATTGTGGTTGGCTGTGTAATCATGATCACTGGAGCCATGTTGGGGGCGTTCTGTAACAGTTACGGAAGTGAGTTGACCCTGAAGAGTTTTATGATGTATGCTAATAATTTTGTGCTTAGTGTATATTGCTGGTCGATTTGTCCTTGGGTTTGGCAACTCAATGGCTCAGATGTGCTCCCCCTTGCTCCTGACAGAGATATGCCACCCTCAGCACCGCGGTCCCCTCACGACAGTTTACAACTGTCTCTGGAGTTTGGGATCTCTCAGTAAGTACGCAAGGGCACCTAGCAACTGCATTCTGCTTACCTTGCCAAGCTGTCTCGTGTGTGGGCTGGGGAACCTCCTCGATCAACAGCAACTGGTCCTGGCGCTCCATCACTTTCATTCAAGCCGTTCCCTCCATAATCCAACTTACAGGCATTTGGTGGCTTCCAGAGTCACCTCGCTGGCTTATCAGTAAGGATAGGGACGATGATGCACTGGCAATGCTTGCGAAGCACCACGGCGGTGGAGATGTCAACAACGTCACAGTGCAGTTTCAATATCGCGAGATGAAGGGGACGATTCAAAATCGCCAGAACGGCAACGCCAGCTACCTTGACTTCTTCAGAACCAAGGGCAATCGCTGGAGGTTAGCGATTATCATCTCGCTGGGAGTCATCTCGCAGTATTCTGGCAACGCTCTCTTCTCTAACTACATTGACGTTGTCTACGAGGGTGCTGGTATTACTGAGCAAAACAAAAAGCTCGCGGTGAGTAAAAGACCCTTTTTGGCAGCTTTCAGCTCAAGTTCTAAATATTGGTCACAGTTGTCTGCTGGCAAGACAATCATGGATCTCCTCGTTTCCATTACCACAGCCTTAACCGTCGACAACTTGGGTCGACGTCCCCTCTTCCTTATTGGAACTGCCGGCATGTTTACTTCCTACGGCCTTTGGACCATAGTTGGCGTTGTCTACGAGAATTCGAGTCATGTGCTCTCTGATGGTACCAAAGAGTACACAAATCAGGCGGCAGGCACCGCTCAGATTGCATTCGTCTGGCTTTTTAGCCTGTTCTACCACGTGGGATTCGCTGGTCTTCTCGTATCATACGCCTTGGAAATCCTCCCCTTCCATCTCCGAGCTAAGGGCATGATGATCATGAATATCACGGTACAGGCAGTCCTTGCGGTTGGGAAGTAAGTTATTAGATATTGAGCGTATCTTGCACCGCATTTGCTAACTGTCTGACAGCCAGACCAACAAGTTAGCATGGAGCAATCTTCCACACCACTGGAACTTTATGCTTCTCTACACGATTTGGGACTTCTGCGAGCTAGTCTTCGTGTATTTCGTGTATGTAGAGACTAAAGGGCCTACTTTAGAAGAGATTGCCCGCATATTTGATGGTGATGAGGCCATTACACGCATCGATATTGGACAAGTTGAGAAGGAGGTTGAGATCACCACCCACGCAGAGCATGTGGTCCATGGAAAGTCTAATGCTTGAGAATCAACCAAACAACTTTACCTGCGCGGCTGCCAGCCGGTTGAGCCGATTATTTGAGTCAACTTTCTCATTGAATCATTCAACTGGAATTGACAACGCGTTACTTGCTGGCGATTACCTTGCTCACATTGGCTTGCCAAGCTATGGCCCGCCGGCTTGATTCATAGTACCTTAAACGTATCGAGTCTTAATCGCCACCTATGGCTTATATCTCCCTCCACATTCTCATCCTTGTGATAATGGTATCGACTGCTCTTTTCGCCTTTATGTCCGGATCGAAATGACAGCGGCGGCCACTAAGATTTACCTTGGGTAGTCGCTGGTCCCGCGATCTCAGTCCGACGACACTATCACGGGCCCTGCAAAAGGAATAGACAGGGATCATCGTTCAACCCCGGGGCGGACGAAAGTAACGCCCGATCGTGTGCCGTAGGCCGAAGGATGTAGAGAGGCCAGGAGCCAGGTTGCCAGTTGGTCACTAAACAGCGGCCCGATTAGACCTTGCAGGGATGCGTCTAGATGGCCATTCTAGTGTACAGGGGCTTCCCTGCATGTTGACATATTGTGTCCGTTCATGAGCGCACATTTGGCACCGAATGTATTCCTAGCGTAGGAAGGTGGCAGCATGATACAGGGATTGGATTATTCGAGGGTTTCAAGGAGCAAGTCTGACATCCTTCGCCTTCGAGGCTCTGAAAGGAGCAAGTCTGGCATCCTTAGCCATCGAGGCTCTGAAAGGTATATAAGATATCTTCTTGAATCGTCCGCTCACAATGGTAGATACAGAAATTCACCAACTCTCTCTTGGCATTATACGAATCTTTTATCAGCACATACCCATTCTTGTTGTCATTATGAAGAACCAGCTTTTCTATCTGTTTGCCCTCGCTACTTCTACTTTTGCAAAAAGTTTGTGCGGAGCTAGCGACTACTATTCCAGCAACGGATGGTATCTCAACAACAACGAATGGGGTTCCGATCAGGACACTGGAACTCAGTGTACTTACATCGACAGCATTAACACCGGAGGAGTCTCGTGGCACACAGACTGGACCTGTTCTGGCAGCAGCAGCAGCGTGAAAGCCTACCCCTACTCTGGCCGTGAGCTTCCAACAAAGAGGAAGGTTAGCAACATTGGAAGCATTACCAACAGGGCAGAATGGCGCTACGAGGGTACCAACCTCCACGCCAACGTGGCGTATGACCTTTTTACTGCCGCGGATAAAAATCATGATACTAGCTTTGGCGACTATGAGCTTATGATCTGGTAAGCGTTGGTTGCCTTTACGACATTTGTCAGTGGTACTAATGGGTGCAAATAGGCTTGGACGACTCGGTGGGGTTAAGCCCATCGGTAATTCACAAGGCAAAGTGACCGTCGGGAGCCACAGCTGGGAACTATTCATTGGTTACAACGACGATATGAAGGTTTTCAGCTTCGTGGCTCCCAGCAATATCCAGTCCTTCAGCTCAGATATCATGCCCTTCTTCGATCACATCGCTGCCAACGACGGTTTCCCTGCTAGCAGCCAGTATCTGCTCAGTAAGCCTACTCTCTCATTGCTTTATCCACGAGGAGCTTCGTGAACTAACTGAGTTCCATTTTCAGCCCTTCAATTTGGAAGCGAGGCTTTCACTGGTGAAAACGCTCGATTCATCGTCGGCCACTGGTCAGGAAGCGTAAATTGAGAGCTTGGCTCAAGAACGGATTCTTGAACTCGTTCTTACCGAGGCGGGACCTCTTGGAATCATTCAGCTGTAAAGCTGGATTTAGTGTCTCCTCTTCTATTCATGTACTTTTAACGCCACGAACATTTGGTACTTTACTCATACTGCGAGGGCCAATTGCAACACGTGCTGTCCTTCTCTCAGGAGATAACTTTCTTGTAAGAACATTCATCTTGATTTTATAGCTTATAATGAGCATAACTCGCTACATTTGCTTCTCCATGTGAATTGTTGTGACCCTAAATGGTCATCTCACTGTTCTAATATGGTTACTACGGCACACGCGATCTGTCCGCAGTTCGCGCAACTGCTAGTAGAGCAACTCTCCTGATAATATGATTACAACCACGCCCTGAAACAAGTGTGAAGACTCAAGTCGTGTTCTAAATTCATAGTTGATATCATTGATGTACATATTACGCTATTCCCAGCCGCAGAAGGCGTGTTCCAAACTCAATCAAATAATAGTCCGCGTACACCAACCCATGGTCACGAGCCGTATTTTTCCTAAGACTCGCGGCATTGTTGCAAACAGTCGCATGTTTGAGAATAGAATCAAATCGTTGACCTGGCTCAACACTCTCAATGGCAAAGTCATTATGCCTAGTCATCATAATCTGTGCTTTCTCTGGAGATGAGGCAAAGTCGAGTGTATCCTTAACAATCTTTAGCGCCGCGTCTAGGTACCGAGCGCTCAACTCCTGTTTGCCTCGTCCGGCAAGTGCTTGTGACAGGATGAGCATTCCGTCCGCGGCGATGAGTCCTGCCGACGTATCACGTAGGGGGTTAATCTTGTCCAAAATCGGAGCATCAAAATCCCAGAGAGGCACGTATCGTCCTGAACGCTCTCCTTGCATGCCCACCATGGCCACCTCAACGCAATCAGGTGCATCTTCGAGGCGGAGCAGGAAGTACTCAGCTAGGCCGCAGGCAGCTTCAAGAAACTCGGCATCCCCAGACCATTGGTACACCTGGGCATAACCGAGGATTGCCCACGCCTGACCGCGCGACCACGTGGAGTTTTGATCGTATCCTTGAGCAGTTCGGACTTCCTTGATCGCGCCAGTTTTAGGGGAGAAATTGACGAGATGTGCCGTACTGTACAGAGCACCTGCATATCCCTCGCGTCTGGATGATTCCACACGAAGATGAGACTTAAGCAAGGTGCGTGAGTGCATCACAGCTGCCTCAGCTAAGGCTGTGTTGCCGGACTGCGTCGCAGCGTAGAAAAGAAGGTCCATATTGCACATTGAGTCGATGATGACAAGGAAATCATCCTTCATCGACGTGATCTTGACACTTTCATGCCAGTCAAAAGTGTCCCAAGAGCGAACCGCCTGAACCTGAGGATCAAATCGTTGATAGAGATTTTCAGCAGCCTGGATGATGGTCTGAAGGGCCCGAGTATCGTGAAGCAGCTCCCATCGCGGACGCATATGTGGCATTATCACGAACCCAAGGTCATGAGTGTCGGTTCGAAGTGCCTGGCTATGGATGGGCTCCGACCAGATGGACCCAAGCTCCTGAAGCTTCTGACGAAGAATGGGCAAATTATTTCCGATGTTCTCAATACCTAGACTTTGTGGAAACTTGATGCATCGCTCAAGCAGGGAGTAGATGCAACCAGGAAAAAAGCCACAAGTCCAGAAGTCGGTTTCTCGTGCCTGATAGCGACCCTGGTGCGGCCCAGACTGTGGCACGATTTCGGGATACTGAGTTGGTGGATTCTGAGAAAAGGCACGAGTCAATACGGCTGATTCAACTAGTAAGACACTGGAAACCTACGTTTTGCGAAAGCTCGTCAATAGCCACTCGAAGGATCTTCGCTATGACATTCTCCGAGTAGAGCTCACTAAGGCGATGTCTGAGAAGCTCATGGTGGCCAATGCCGTTCACTGCCATTGGTTTCTTGACCAGCATAATAGGGACAACGGTTGTGTCTTCAGGTAAAAGACTTTCGCGGCTACCCATCGTGAAGGCGTGCGTGAGACTTTGGGCTTCAGGGCTTTGTAGTTGGGAGAAAACAGGCAAGTCCGGGAATACAAGCCCTTTTGATGCCTTGTCACAAGGGTCCTTGCCTATCAAACATTATTGATAACCCCGATAATTCCCTCAAGAGGGCTCACTATTAAACTGCATTCTCTTTCGGGATAACTGAGCCTTTCGCCGCCGTGGTGATGCCCCTACTCCATCCAAGAATAACTGCTCTACGTGTTCCGTCGTGGTACGTACCTGCTGACTTCGGGTCCGGCCGGCCGATGCCTAACCCGACCTGCTAACTTCGGGCCCAGCCGGCCAATGACTGACCCGATCGGCCGGTGACTGACCCGGACCGAGGCAGTTCAGGTGCTAACTACTAATATGCCAATTGTGTGGTTCTTATTTTGGGATATCTATCACACGTTATATTAGCCTATTCTATTAAGAAGTGCTCTTCACGGAGGCATGTTAAGAACTATGAGGCGAGTTTCTAGTCCAATTGTGATGCGATTTGAAATGTAGAGCTTAACCCATAAGACCCAGTGATGAGCTACCTCAAGCTTCATCTAAATGATTTGCTCTGCCTCTGCTGTAATGGTACAGAAAGTGTCAATTACTGAGCGTCAATATTATCAATTTCGTATGCTTGATATATTTATTTTGGACAAACATGTCTTGTTCTATCTATTCACTCTTACAGCCTTCGTCACAACCTACCCTGGACGCTACGCATGGTGATGGTCCACACTAAGCATTCTGGCGACCAGCTCTCAATCCTGATGGTCTATCCTATCACGCCTCTACTAATTATTGAGCCTACCTACGGGAAAGCCCATGCTATTTGGATCTGAGCAACTTTGACAGAGGCTTTTCAGGTTTGCTATCCGGTATGTTGGACTGACCAAGTCTAGGTTTGATGTGCCTGTTGTTACTCCGTGCTCGTCTTGAGCAAGAGCGGCAGCATGCCATAGTCCTCTTTACGTAATGGAAACCTGTAACCCCAAATTTGGGATGATAGTTCTAGTTAGCTTCCTGATGTGCATGGATTTGAAGCTCGACATGTGAAAGGCGTCGGTAGGTCCACGGGTTTCGCAAGAAGCTGCTCGTGCTGTCTGCCGAGAGCCCTGGTAAAGACGGAATACAACACAAGCCCGACGAGTCACATTGTCAGATGGATCGAGTCTAGTGAAGATCGTCATGGTAACGTTGTCATCTAGCTGGGGCTGTGTGTACGGAGTAGGAAGTAGCCATTCTCCTTTTTCACATGGTGAAACGCGACCGCTGGGGTTGCATTTTGGGCTGATCGTCCGACCCTTGTCAGATCCTCAGCATCCTGGAAACAAATAAGCTCCAGTTTAAGAATGCATGGAGAAAGTGGATCCGCAGAGCTTTCGAAGGGCGCCAAAACAGCTGCTGGACATTGATCGTGACCGAGTCAACTGTTAGGCGCCTTCAAGCCTCCCTCAAGCCGCCTTGTCGGACTGGGCGTCAGCATTTTACGCGCTGGATATCTAGATCTGGGTGGTGTTCTGCCCTGTTTTGAGCCTTTCAGCTTCCATCGCCAAGAACCAAAAAATGGCCGAAGCGCTTGCAGATTGGAGAATCGGGCTACAACATGGATCGATCCATCGTGTAAACACGCTCGACCAGGTCGAACCCATTTTCACCACCGAATTTCTTTGCCCTGAGTCCACAGCTTTTTCACGGTACGGAGGTCTTATCAAGAACCTCGCTTCGAATCGATCAATTAGTCAACCACGGAGCTCTGGCCGCTCCTTGCTTGTTGCACCTTTGGCATACCCTAGCTAAGGTGCGACCGTACTCTGTGGCCGCTGTTTGGTTGCTGATTGCGCCTCCAAGGATCGCAAAGCCAAGACATTTTGACTGGAGCAGTTGAATCCTTTTTCAGGGGCTCTGCAGAAAAGAAAAAAACTACTGCCCAGCGGCCACTCTTTGCTTGTTAATCACGCCCCTAAGGATCGCAAAGCCAAGATATTTTGACTGGAGTAGTAGAATCTTTTTTCAGGGGATCTGCAAAAAAACACTGCCCCGCGCGTTTCATGCGCCAATCCAGCTTTTATGTTAGGATTTAGTGTAGGAGAACCATGTCGTTCATGAAATGGAGCGCGTAGTACATCTTCATGGCCACTTACCGCCAAGACTGGACAGAGCGCTTAGAGACTCACTGAGCCAGCATTTAAACCCCAAGCCATTCCCATGTTGCAATCTTGAATTGATTCCGACAGCAACAATTCTTTCCTTTCAACATTCTATTCTATTCATTCCTTTCCAGCCGCCTTTGACAGACAGCTCGTTTCGCTACTCTCCCTCAGTGTACAAACCTTCGTTTATACTTTGATCTACCATTCCATCTCGACTTCAGATCCAGCCATGTCTCGCTTCTTTATTCTTGGTACGGCACTTCTTGCCACTCAAGTGGCCGCCCATGGCTACCTAAACACGTTTACTCTCGACGGCACGGAGTATGAGGGATTCAACCGCTGGAACCCGTCTCCTTCACCGGACGCCATTGGCTGGAGCTTTTCTACTCCTGATGAAGGCCCTGAGATGGATATCAAGAGCCCCGACTTCGTCTGTCGCCGGGAATCTGAGGCTGCTAAGAACTACGGAAAGATCCAAGCCGGCGGCACTGCTTCGTTCTTCTGGACTTCCGACGATAAGGAAATCAACCCCAACGGCTGGGCTGAGTCTCATCGCGGCCCCGTCATCACCTACATCGCCCCATGCAACGGCGATTGTACTTCGGTGGACAAGACGCAGCTGAAGTGGACCAAGATCGCTGAAGCAGGTGTCATTTCTGGCCCTGCCAACGCTGAGGGTGTCTGGGCTACCGACAAACTTCGTGAGAATGGTGGCATCAACTCTGCTACCATTCCCTCTTCTATTGCGCCTGGCAAGTACGTCATCCGCAATGAGCTCATCGCCTTGCACCGCGCTCACCTCAGCGAGCCTGAGTTCTACCTGCAGTGCGGCAACATCGAAGTCACCGGATCTGGTACTGATAACCTGTCTGGATCCGGTGTCCCGGCATCCGAGCTGTACAGCACTTCCGACTCCCAGATCTTCGGCTTCTCTGTCTATGACAACCAAGAGTCGACTTGGAAGATTCCTGGCCCTCCTCTCTACACTGGTGCGCAGATGTCAAACAGAACCGCGGTTGCATCCCGTGCTCTCTACACTGGTGCGCGGAAGTCAACCAGAACCGCGGTTGCATTCCGCGCATAAGGGAATCGGGTGTGGAGAGGCCTGCCAAGGCTGTATGCCTATTGCCGCATACATAGCCTATCATAAGGTTCCTCTGCCCGTTGGTCTTCTAAAGTCTGACCTCTTTGACCTCCCTCAACGAGCCTTGATGCCTCAGAAAGCCTGTCATCCTAGATGACACATTTCTCTTCCTTTTTAGTCATTTGAGATGACACATTTCCCTTCCTTGTCATTCGAGATGACACATTTCCTATCCCTTCCTAGGGATCAAATCTTGTATGTGAAGACATTTCTTTCCCGCTAGGATAGATAGAAATAAACAGCTTCCCACCAGTCCAAGATCCCAACCATCGTATGTGACATATATTGTACTGTTTGACCAAGCTGGAACATCTTTACATTTCATTTTGTGGGTAGCCTATTGGGCCCCTCGCGAGCGAAGGGTCTACTACATGTGGAACTTTGTATGCAATTCGTCTTAGTTATAAAAATATGGGTGCATTTCGGATAGATAGCAGGAAAGCTATCCCCCAAATTCGAGGTCAGAATCTTGGGACGTGAGAAAGAAAGGAGGTCTAAGCCTTGGTCGCCTGACAGTGAACCCTCATCTTCCGCTGCATTTTCTTGGACAGCTTAAAATTGGTGCCGTGCTCAAATAACTTCCTGAATTCTTCAAGACGGAGGTTCTTGACCTCAGGGTAGAAGAAGAGAACGAACAGCACCAAAGAAGCAGATGCCGGCGTAGAACCCAAAGGTTCCACTAGGAGCCATGCCCTTCATCATGGAGAAGAAAGCTGACGTAATGATGACGTTGCAGCTCCAGCAAGTCATAGTGTTTATTGTGGTACCAAGAGCCCAAACTTCCCGAGGGAACAGCTCGGTTCCGAGTCAGCCAATTGTTGCATCTAGTCAAACGCGACAGCGGCAACTGCCATGCTCAAAGCCTATAAGACACCTTGTTGGTCTATGACGCCGACTTGTAGTATCAAGAGCGCTTACCATTCCCATAACCGTGACAAGTAGGAATATTTGTCGTCCTGTCTTGTCGATGACGACTTGGTTTACGAAGGGGAAGAGGAAGTTGGTTGCGCTAATGACAATAGTGACCGCAGTTGGCTTATTAAAGCATCTACTGAATATCATCTAATAGATTAAGGCAACACAGTAAATAATATACGGCGGATAATACAGTAAGATGCTATACCCAGAACTATCAATCCTAATAACTTAAACACATCCTGCATCGAATAGTAAAACATGGAGACCCGTAGAATTTGTATTGTGGTTCTTTCCTTCCATGTTTGTTCAATGGTTCCTTTCGGTCACTCTTTTCAACTTTTCGCCAAGGTCAGAGTCCGTATATTGCCACGCCCTTCATTTCGATGGTGGTTCCAGTACCAGCCAGCGGCCCTCCCAGACTGAGAACCGCTTCTCAATCAATGCTGCCGTCTCCGACCAGGGTACCCGAAAAGCCCCGGAATTGAACATTGGCAAATATATTACCACACTGGCCTCCGGTTTGTCCGCTTGCTTCTTTCCTGTTTCCACGTCCGTATCGAACTGAGCCCGAAGTTCTGTCAGGGCACTCTCGGTTTGAACCAAGATGTTGCTGGCACTGTCCTTTCCCGGCTTCCCAGTTGCTCGATTTGGCCCCCCATAGCCATAACTCGTAAACAGGCAGACGATGTGCAAGCTTGGCGCACCAGCTGCTATATCTGTCTCCTGTGGTGGGATAATGAGGCATCGTCCAGCAAGAGTTCTCGGTGGCCATCGTGCAGATGCATCCGTCTTCGCAGCTTCACAGAACCTCTTGTACTCTCTGCATGCCGCTGGGAACACCGCAGCGAGCTCGGCTGCTATGCCAGCTCCCCATACGCCGACGCAATTTGTGGCATGGACGAGGTGAATATTCGGAGGGAGGGACCTAATAGCGCTGATAGCTGAGTGCTCGAGTTGAAAGGTGTTGGTCGCCATGTTGCATGGACTAAAGAAGTAATTAGGAAGACTGGATCAAACATACTGCAAAGGACCTTAATTTATTTAAACATGAATGGAACGAAACCTAAAGTTCCTCAATTCTGTTGAGTCATTCACCGACCAAGTTACTAGTGCGATGTTGAAGGTGCTCATATTAGGCAGAATTCAATGGCGCCGCCAAAACTGCGCCACAAGCCATACTTCTCGATAATCAGCCTTACGTTACCATCACCAAGCGAAATTTTACTCGACTGTGATGTGAATTGGCCATCATTTTGCTCCATGATCTGAAGCACGCTCCTGTATCGCACGTTATTCACGTGACTAACAGCAGCCGAGAGGCTAGGGCGAACTGCTGATTCCCCCTCTTTTGCTATCTTCAATGTTTTGCCAATGTTTTCGAAATGGGACAACACTGGAAACTGGTCAACATCGATAAAAGGCGCGAGCTATTTAATCATGAGAAACTCAAGCTGTTTAGCCACGGTCAGCTCCAGCTCCGTGAATTCCTCCTCAGCGGCATAGCCGAACAGTTAGTTGGCCTTCTTCGAATTCCGAAGTGGTCTCCTTTCAAGATCCCCAATGATGGCGTCAATGTCTCCAAGCTGAAAAGGTGAGTAAGCTTTGCTGGACTGCACCTTAGCCTTGCTAACTCCAAGCGTAGTGCGGCATCTCCTTTGATTTCTCTACCACAAGAGATAATCGACCTCGTCGTGTCTGCTCTCGCTTCTAGTGGCGCCGAGGAGGATTTCGTCTGCTTATCGCTCACTTGCTCCTACTTCTTCCGTCTCCTTTCTTCGAGTAGCCAGGCTCTTCTGGTTCGAGATGTCGCGCCCTGGGCTGGTGACCGGCTGATCTTGGTTGGGGATTTTGCCGAAGAGATCCCTCCTGGAATTGCGACCGATAATGAGCGTCAAGAATGGGCTGACCTTGGCATTAATCCTCTCTATGACTTGCCCGAGGCTCATGTCGGAGAGAACCTTCCAGCTGAAATGCCCCATTGGATGAGGAAGGGGATGGTTGAGCGGCCACATATGCTTATGTCGCATGTCCAGGAGAGACTAAAAGACGAAGAAGGAGATCTCCAGTCATGCGACCGCCTGATGCAAATGCCGAAGGGCCAATCGTCTGATATCGAGCCCGCCAGCCAGTCAGCGGTACTTCGAAACTTGACGACCAAAGAATACGTCCTTGATGAGGCTATCGCGAATTCGCAATTCGCGTACAGTCTGGGGGAAGTACTTGCCACATTTTCACAGTGGACTGAAGAACCCACCGGGACTCAAGACCTTGGCTGCAAAGGCAGGTGGACAGGTCATCGCTTTGATATAGCCACGATAGGAGACGTCACAGAGGAATGGACAGATTTAAGTGCGAAAGCCATCGAGAACTTGGCTAGAGGGACGCAGCGCCCCAAGAGGGATGGGAGGCGAGCGTGATTAGAGGTGGTAGCGTGAGTAGCCTCAACCATGCTTTGTCTGCCTCGATTTTGCCGGGCTGAATTCAGGATGATGGCGAATACGCCCTTCCTAAACTTAACCTCGTCTAAATAATTCATGTATACAATCAAAATCCCCACATTCCGGATATCCCTGTTTCCACAGACAAATACCAGGCCTTGGGCATTGTAATCAGACGCGAGTCGTTGGTCCACGAGGCCGCTACTGCGCCCGACACACCGGCATTTCTCGTCGTTGCCGGCTTGCGTCATGAGGATGTTACAGATATGTGGGGATCGCGTCGTCAGCTCAGGGCGGCCCTTGGTGGTGAAAGGGGAAATAGCTCCGGCAACATCCCCGCAATCTTGACTTGTGGACTAGATTTAGACTGTTTTCTTTGGCTGCAAGGCAAACATAATTATCTGAATCTCGAAACGGCAACGGTATTCCATGATGCAGATCTCTTGACCCTTGGCAACTCTGAATGAGGGTCCGTGATGCGGTGGATGGGGCATTGGTGAAAATTAGCTACCTCGGTGATGGTGAATGCCAAAGACACGCAAGCATTACGTTCAATGCCACAGTGATTGGTGCGTTCCAAGAGGCCGCGGCCCCAGATGTGACTGAAAGTGGATGGAAACGCGTAAATGTGTAAAATTGAGTATCGTAGTAGTTGTTTGCTCTATGTAGTCGATCTAGATAACAGCGGTCGAAACACCTCGCAATGTATAAAAGGATCGCGACTGCCAATGCTCAGCACCCCAATCACTACATAACAACTCCTCTCACTTAATTAGGTATTCTGTTATACACTTTCGCCAACATGGTCCGACTCAACCTTCTTTCGCTTACCGCGCTCGCCGTCTCCCTTGCCACTGCGCATCCGGGCGAATCGCACAACCATGAGCACATGAAGCGCGAGATCCGAGCTCGCGACAATGCTGCTGTTGTTGGACGCCAGTCGTTGACCTCTTGCTCGGACAGTGTCGGTGCGAAGGCGATGAAAGCTCGTGCTGTTGAGCGTCGAGCCAAAAAGGTTAGAGAGTTGCGCCAGAGAGCGGGGATCAAGACGCGTAAGTTGCCACTGACTTCTGAACCGACTCTACATTTTACTAAATACTTCTGTAAAGCTTCGAAAAAGTACCGACGAGACTTGGATGATCTGGAGGCCTGGGAGGATGTCAACCACAACATGACGGGCTCGTCCGCGGTCAACATGTTCACCCCCCTCGAGGACATCTTCAGCGCCAACACTAGCTGTATTCTGGCCCCGGAAATCACCGACGGCCCGTACTATGTAGTTGGAGAGTACATGCGGTCCAACGTCATCGAATCGGAGTGGTGCGAAGGAGTCCCCGTGTTCCTCGAAGTGCAATATGTCGATATTAGCACTTGCGCCGCCATCCCTGCAGTGGCCGTGGACATCTGGAACTGCAATGCGACTGGCATCTACTCGGGAATCAGCACCTCGGGCAACTATGCTGAAGATGGCGTCAACAGCACATACCTTCGCGGCATACAGTTGACTGACCATGATGGTGTGGCTCAGTTTGAGACCATCTTCCCCGGCCACTACGATGGTCGAGCAACCCACACTCATCTCCTCTCGCACGTCAATGCGACAGTCATGCCCAACGGCACAATCTCGGTCTGGGATGCTCCCGTTTCTCACATTGGTCAGCTCTTTTGGCCCGAGACTCTGCGTTCCGCCGTCGAGGAACTATCCCCTTACAACACCAACACCCAAGCGATTACGACCAATGCCGACGACATGTGGTCAGTGCTTCAGGCTGACGCGTCTTACGATCCCTTCCCCCATTTTGTTTATCTGGGCGACAACCTCCAAGACGGCATCTTTGCCTGGATCCAGATCGGTGTCAATGCTTCAGCTGATTACTCGACTGACGACTATTACGGAATTGCTGGCTACCTCGATGGTAACGGAGGGCATACACTGTCCAGTGTGGGAGGTGGAGGCGGATCCCCTGGCGGAGACAACGGGACCTTCAACGGGACGGCGCCTTCTGATGCCGCGTAGATAGACTGCATGGAAAATCGTTCTGGTCTTTGTTCTTTTCAACTGTAACGTTCAGCTACTAGAGTTAGATGATACTGTTCTTGTGACCTTTAGCTTAAGCCAACACTCTCTCAGGTAGATAGGAGTAACGGAGTACATATGCAAGGAAGATGCGGTCGAGTGTGATGTCAAGAATTAGCCTAGAGAAATAACATTCACTGCGCACAACTTGCCACACACAGCAAATACACCAAACCACCATGTCACGGAAAGCAACCATGTTGTGTTGTATAATAACTCTAGGCCCATACTAAGTGCGAGAAACACGACTGCTACTGATAGCCCAAACAACGAAACGAAGGTGTAGGGTGACTGCGAATCACCCTCATTGTCACGACACTCGCTCAGATTACTCATCCATTCCGTCGCGGATGCGCAGGAAGTTGAGATATCTTTCCTTGGTCCAACGCCGGGATCGCCTTCCGAAGAGAATCATAGGCACAGTGAGCATCAAGATAACAAAGCTGAGGACTCCAAGCTCGATGAAACACTCCTGGAGGCCAGTGTCAAGCCAGTAGCTAGCCACGAAGGTGAAAACCATGGCCAGGGTGTTGTTGATGACGGCAACACCGACCATGCCCTCCAAGATCATGTCCGGGTAACTGTCAGCCAGGTAGGTGATGCTCAAGTCGCCAGCACAGCCGTATCCGAAGCCGATGAAACCCAAGCCGAGGTAGGGAACTGGCCAGTCCCATTCTTTGGCAGACCCAATACCAAAGAGCAACATGCCGGCGGGGAAGATGGCAACGCAGAGGAACATCAGATACAGACGGAACTCGGCCTCCATGATGCCCTTGTTGCGACGGGTCATCCAGAGCGAAAACACATCACTGCAGTAGCCACCGTAGAAGCAACCAATGACGCTGCCGATGAGACAAGGGAGGTTCATGTTGCCGACAGCAGCGTCGCTGTAGTTCCACGGCGGGCCAGACCAGTAGTCCTCCTGGACAGTCAAGTAGAAGGACAGAGCAATGTTCTGCATGCCCCACTGCAGGCCAGCAAACCACACGGCCGGGAAAGTGAAGATTCCCATTGTGTGCCAGAGGCGATGGACGTATTGCTGAATGCCCAGTCCGCGCAGGTTGGGTGCGGGGGTGACGAGGGCGATGCGCTCCCAGTACGTCTTTGGCCGCGAGTACGAGATGGAGAAGCGGTCCGGGTCCATTTCACCGCGATTGTACGAGGCTTCTTCGTCGGCAACCTGAGCGCTGATGACGGGAGGATGGGACAGCCCAATGGACTTTTCATTGTGTCCAAGCGCAGAGTCGTGAGCAGGAGAGGACGACGCAGGGGGGTTCTCAGTGTTGACGCCCTCCCGGCCGGCTTCCAGCTGCTGATGGCTGCTGGGCTCGTGGTTGAGGTAGCGGTTGCGCTGGAATGCAGTCTCCTCGAGGCCGAAATAGAAGAGGATCAGCGTGGCACCGGATGCAATAGCGCCCAGGTAACCGATCCATCGCCACCCGAGGCTGCTGCTAGCGACATGACCGCCGATCAAGGGCCCAATGTAGGTGCCCACGGAGGTCGCCAGCGTGTAGAAGCCGAGCGAAGTGCCGTTCTGGTGCTCAAACCAAATGTCCAGCAGCGAGAGCTGGACGACGGCCTCGGCGACGGACTCAGAGGCGCCGACAAAGAGCTGCGACCAGATGGTGTCGGCCTTGTTCTCGAGGAGGCCGAACCAGATGTTGCCGATGAGGCCCCAAGTGCCGCCAACGAGATACAGGATGCGGCGGCCGTAGAGATGGACGGCCGGCGAGCTCAGAAGCGTCCAGTAGCCGATGGCGATGAACAGGACGCCGGCGCCCGTGTTGAAGACGTCGTAGCTGATGCCGTACTGCTCATTGACGCCCACGCCGGCGGCGCCCGCGACATTGGACGTGGCGGCAGTCAGAGCCACGACATAGCAGACGAGAAACGAGTGCCAGACCTTGCGCGCAAGCGACCAGTTCAAGGGGTCGTTGGGCGACTTGGTCGGGCGAGGAACGAGGATAATGTCGCCATGTTTTTCCAATGCGCTATCGCCTGAGACACTTGCCCATTCATCGGTGAATAGCCGTCGCGTGCCCGGGAGCACTTCATCGAAATTGCCAGCAGGCTGAACGGCCATCCGCGTTGACGGGAGCCGTGAGCAAGAGGTTGAAGGGGAGTCGGCGTTGACGTCTGGCGTGGAAAAAGATGGCGTTTAGGGGCGCTAGCAGCACATTTTCATCAAGGTGAGTGATTACGGTGAAAGGGACGTCAACAAGAGAGCAAATTTTTTTCCGCCTCCTTTATACGTAGCAGGCTTTCCTCCAGGATCACGGACACAGACCCCCACTGGGTTGTGTCAGGCCGCAACGGGCTCTCCGGGGCTTTATACCCTATGGGGCAGCTATTGCTGCTGAGAGTGGTACGTTGGGGTCTAGCTTAGAGGAGGATCTGACGGGGCGACTGATGTCATTGTGGGTTGTTGTTTTGATACTACGTAACATGGAGGGCGATTTTTTATTTTACACCTAGTTAGATATACGATAAGAATCGAGACTGCCAACTCGGCAACTTGGCGATTCGGAGTTCCCTTTTAGTCGATAGACTTCTTGTCCTACGTAACTATGCTGATCGGATAATCTCACCGTCACATTTACTTCATTCAAGCCAATGTCAATTGAAGATGCCTGCATCCTAAATACCAACCACAACATGTTTCCACAGTCGCAACTTCAGTCAAAGCGCCGCCGTGTTCACAGAATGGCACACCACCAATTAATAATAAGTGAGCAGGACTCGCGTGATTTTATTGTGAGGTCTATGCTTTGATCCTCTTGCACTGCAACTGTAGTGCGGGTATCAGGTGTGAATCCAGCGGCATCCTAATGGATTATCCTTGGTGCTATTAACAAACGTGACAAAAAAAATATGGCTTGCAATTCGGCGTCTAATTATTTCTTTTCCTCATATCGCCATCGCTTCCTGTTGTCCTCAACCCACCAGCGACTCATAAACGCCGCCTTCTCTACCCATTCTGCGGCCTCGCGGCCATGGTCGAGCTCGACTTTGTCGAGGAACGATTTGAACCCGAACCCGACCACAACATTCTTCTCGTGGGGATCCTGGGCCAAGTCGCTGAAGCGCCACTCGATGTTCTCGACAATCGGCACGACCACGCGCCAGTTCGGCTGGTGAGCATCGCGGACGCTGAGCATCGCGCGTCCGGGGTTCATGATTGAAAACTGCCAATTCGGCTGGTCCGTCACGTTTGAGAAGTCCTTCATCGGCCGCAGAAGAGACTGGCCCTCGTAGTTGCCCATCAGGTCGCGGGCTGCCTGTCTCTCCGAGCCGGTCAGTGAGCCGGTTTCCAGGAGCAAGTCCAGAATGGTCGGGAGAATCTGGTGCGACGTGACTGCGTCGTCGATATCGATTTGCGGCAGCCTCGGGTGGGACAGCACCAGTGGGACGTGGAAGTTGGCGACGTGCGGCGCGTAGTAAGGTGTAATGCAGCTGCGTTCTGCAACACAGAGCCCGTGATCGCCAACGAAGACCACCAGCGTCTCCTCAGCAACGCCCTCCTCCTCCAGAACGGTCAGCACCCTTTCCAGCCAGCGGTCGACATATCCAATAGTGTTCATATACTTGGATAAGACATTCTGGTCGTCGCCTCCAGACATTTTCACCGTCTCCTCATCCGGCGGCAACTTGAAAGGATGATGGCTCGTGCTGGTCAAATGTGTCAGGAACACTCTCTCGTTGTTGTCTCTGGCCGAGGCAAAGGCATCTCGGAGGTAGTCTTCCAAGATAAACTCAGGTAGGGTGGGAGCGTCCTTGGGCAGAGTAACGTGGCCAAACTTGGGAGACTCTCCTGTCAAGTACTCCATCTTGACGGTGTTTTCGGTGGGGAATCCCAATAGGGGCATCAGGAGTGCTTGTTTGTCAAAGGTATCAGTACAAGATTGCAGAAACGTGGAAACCCAGGGGGAGTGAGGCTCGGTGTCGTTGCCGCGATCCATCTTGTTGAGGGCCTCGAATATTTGAGGCAAACATGGCTGGTAGATGTGGTTGAAGACCTCGACGTTCCAGTCGGCGACAAGGGGACTCAGGCCACACAATGTGCCTGTGAGACTCTTCAGAGTAAAGCTCGCAGTGGTGTGAGCATTCTTGAAGTTGATACCGCCACGTCGCCTGTACTCTGTGTGGGCGAAGCCATCGTCGTACTCGCCTGTAAGGAAGTTGGCGGTAGGAACAAGCGTGGCCAACTTGTCTTGCACGTTCTGGGGCAAGGTCTTGTCTTCAAACGTGTTGGCCAGTTGCTCCCAGATGTACCCATCCTTTTTGAGTGGGAAGACGTCCTTTCTCGTGCCCTCGAGCTTCATGACCACCACGTGTCGGATTTTGACGTCGTCGAGCTTGCCCTGAAGCCCTGGGAGCAAGTCGCTATCCAGGTTGGAGATTCGCATGGGGTCTGCAGCGCCCGAGTAATGCGTCATGCCTTCCTCGTACCAGTCCTCGAACCCCGAAAGCACCGTGTCCTTGGGTAGCCACGGCAGGGGAATCGGCTCGTCCAGCGCTGTGAGGTTGTCCCAGCTGTAGTTGATGCTGGCACCGTACACCGGTAGCATGCTAGCAAGGTTCGGTGATGCGTTCGCGAAGTCGACAAAAGGGATGAGCGGTAACGTCCAAGACATGAAGGTGAAGGCGGTATCCTCGTAGCGAGTGATGGATTGGAGTGTGAGTGCTAGCAGCAAGACTCCGACTAGGGAGTACGCGAGGACAAGGAGTTTTGAAGGCGGAGACTTGTCATGGTCGTCTCCATGATTGCTGTCCATGTCCTTGAGTTCGTATTCCGCCTGATCTGGCGAGAGTTCAATGTCCTGTTGTGGGAGATGGGCGTATCCGACCTTGGACAACAGATGACGGGGGTTTGCCGCCCTGCTCCAAAGAAAGGCGAAGGGCCATTTGAGGATATCCAATGCGAGGCTCACGGCGTAGTAATAGATGTCCTGCACAACGTAGCTCGCGACGAGAATGGCAAGGCAAGCCAGGAGGCATGACGCCAGCCCGGTGAGCAGAAGCTTCAGGGACGACGCATCGCCCGCGAAGCCAATGTTGCGCCAGTGAAGCTCAGAGCCTGCAACGATGAAGAAGGAGATGTTGCAGCTCGCCAGTACCAGCACAAACGCGGCAACGACCGAGGCGACGACTAGAGCGATGACACGCACCCAGGGCACCAACCCAAACACATCCTTATCGATCAGCAGACGCAGAACAAGGAGAAGCGCCACATCCTGGGCAAAGAACGAGAGGCCCCAGCGCAGTACGTTGGCGGTCGAAAGGGCGGCAAAATGAGCGTAGACGTGCGCGACCTTGGCACTAAGGATGGACACAGCCGCGATGGCGAGGAGAAAACGACGGTTGGCGCAGCGGGCCAAAACGCCACCAACACAACGGCGGTTGGGGATCATGGCGATGAGTGAGACCTGGAGTTGATGGGACAGGCCCCTCGCAAAAGGTGCTGTTGAAGCGGTCGAAGGAGTATAAGAAAAGTTGGATTCTCCCCGCCCTCGTCGACCAGCAGTCCTTCCTGGCCCGCTTCAGCCCTGTTTAAGTATTCACGACGAGATACAGGGCTGAGAACCGGGAGCCGGGAAGGAGTCGGCGCTCGCGTGCCCCCTTTCCGTGTCTGGAATGCGCCTCTTCATCTCTTGGGCGGCGCTAATGCTAGCAAAGAAAGATACGAGCAGACTTGAGTAGCTAGCCTCGGCACCGGCCGACTAGAATGGAGGGGGGAGGAGACATCGGATGTCCCAAAGACCGGATCATCATCCGAAAAGACTGGGGTGGCAAGGAATGCATATCTCATCGTCATCTCAGAGAGAATCAAGTTCCTTCAGTCTTGCACTGTCTCGCACTCTCGCTCGTGCTGAGCCAAGCCCTCTGAACTCATCTCATACGCTAACAACGGGACAGATCTCGCAGGTGGGTACTTCGCCAGGGTGGAAGCTACCAGCACCATGTCCCTGTTTTCAGCTAAACATTGCTTGATTGTTTGGACAAGTTTGACAAACATGGCTTAAAGGGTTTCCATTTAGTATAAGAAACTATTGATCCAGCGGCATTAGCGCAGGGCCAAGATTAAGCGACAGCGCTAGTAGACTGGCTATGGGGTCGAGGCAGGACTAGTTGCTCCGGCCGGAGTCTGGCCAGAGCCGGTAAGTTCATCATGAATCAAGGAGACAAAAGCAGTATAATTAGCATGAGGCGCCTTTATACCTAGATCAAGCACCGGCGGATTAATTATTACTTTATTAGTCTAGCTTTCCATATCCCCGAGACTAAAACATCGCATCAGGTCACGCGCGATTGTCGCAATAGGGGGAGGTTCTAGCCATGGAATGCTTAACACCATCCCCCCAAATCGCTGATAAATCACAAATCCTGGCCGTTTTTTCCGGCTTTTCTTCTAATCATGCGATACTGTGAAACATTTCCGACTTGACGAAACCAAGAAACAAAACCCTTCAAGTCGAGTTTTGTGAGAAGCTGTTGGCGAAGTTGACCACCACGGTGCCAGTGCTGAGTACAATTGGAGACCGTCAAACGCCACGAAGGCAGCACGAGCACCGTCAAATGCAAATGACAGCCATGGATTGCAATCTTCTGAAGCGAGCACTGTGCCCACGACCAGAATACAACGAAGCTGCATCGCCTTTACCTTTTAGTGATAGTCCTAATTGAGCCTCGGCATGTCTTGCATCCAACCTGATTTGGCCCGATAGCAATACGGTGGCGTATCAAGCTTACTCTTAATGCCCTGGAGTGCGTCAGTGGTGTCAGCACTTCTTGGCGTGTTTTAAGACAGCGATTCAGTGAAACGAATATGGGGAAACATTGGCATGGATGCTTCCGGGAAACATGGGACTGCCGCATTCAAGCTACCTCAGTACGGTGAGGTAACGAACTTTCAACATTAAATCTCACATCGCTCCTGTTCTACGCTGAAATTCAATTACCGGACACTTCATCGAGCCAATCTTCTTGAGGTGGGTGCGGCTTCGCCACTAGCTAGCCCTTCTTGAATCTACAATTTTGCCTGCTCTTTGCTTGTCAATACCCGCATTCGTGGTCCGCCACGGCTTCCGTCGCCACTCATAGCCGGCTCGGAGTCGCCCCTTGCAAGTCGAGCAGCCCATTTATTCCGAACTTCCGGGGCG
Organism: Neonectria neomacrospora; assembly: GCA_013756995.1. NCBI lineage: Eukaryota > Fungi > Ascomycota > Sordariomycetes > Hypocreales > Nectriaceae > Neonectria > Neonectria neomacrospora. The sequence goes on from JABSTB010000094.1 coordinate 123,036, forward strand.
GCCTTGAGCTCAAAACAATCAGCAACCTGTTTTCCTATCACAGGCAAGAACTTGAAGGCACTGAGAGAAAGTATTAGCATCGAACCCACGAACTGGAAGTGAACCACTCACTGTCCTGAACCACCTGTCGCAAAGAACAGCCCCTCCAGATTCGGATGGTAGTCCACCATAAAGTCACTAGTCGGAGTATCTGTGTACCAGCACATCCTAAGATTCGCCCACGGGCGGTTGCCAAACTCGGGAAAGAAGGACCTCGCGCCCTCTCGAAGCGCCTGCTCTGCGTCTTCAGGCAAGTAACCGGAGGCTGCGTTGTTACCTCGGAGCTTCGGGGAGGACACGACACGGCCGGAACCTACAGGGACTCGAGTTGCGAATCCGAACCCATGGCGAGCGAGCTTCAACTGGTGCGTATCGGGTGTAGGTGGAAAGCAAAAGACACCCGTTGTCATGTTGACCATGACCGGCATTGCGCTTAGTCGTTTTGCCTCGTCAGGGCTGAGTTGAATGAAGCCCACTGGCTGGCCTACAGCCAAGATGTCAGGGCTCATATCGGGAACAAGGCCACTAGTCCATGCACCGGTGGCAAGGACAACGGTATCGGCGAACAGATTGGTTCCAGCGGCCGTCTTGACACCCGTAATGCGAGATCCAGCTTTCTCAAGCGAAACCACGGTGCCATGTGCACCAGTGACAAACGACACACCGGCTAAGCTACACCGAACAGCAAGACCCTGAATAGCGTCCCGGGCATGGGCCCAACCCCCGATGGTGTTGTGAAATGCGGTTGCACCCTTCAGGTCGGCCTGGACGCCTGGATAGCGAGTCTTAACTTGTTGCTCGACTTCGTGGGCCTCAAACACATCCATGGGCTGCTTGGATTTCCGCTCCTCACGCATGGCGCGGTATTGCTGCATGTACCGGCTATCGTCTGTCGACAACATCAGAAAGCCGGCTTCGTGGTATTGCGAGGCCCAGTCGGGGCTTTTCCACTCCTTCAACGCTGCGACGGCCAGATCCGAGTAGAACGGATCCGCATACTCGGAGCGGATGATTCGCGAGACATCAACGCTGCTGCCGTCTGGGACGGGCGGCATGTACCGGTCGAGCACAGTGACATTTGTGTACCCTCTCAGCGCTGCAAGCTCATGGGCGAGACTGAGGCCGAAAACTCCGGCGCCGACGATGATCAAGGGTGCGTCTTTGGATGGAAGAGGAGGCATGGTGGGTGGAGAATAACAGACGAGGACAGAGGGAAAGGCAGCAATGGTTGGAGAGAAGTGTGTCAGTTGGAACGTTTCTGATTCCTGCGGGCTCTCGAGTTACATTTATACACATACGGAGCCGCCTTGGTTGGAATGGGCAACAGACACGGAGTGCGAATACTGGGCGCCTTCAGAGGTGGGCACGGAAATGCAACTCTCACCACATACGAGGCTAATGGGATGAGGTCGAAAGAAGTGGCCAATCTGGGGATGGTGGAAACACAAGAGCCGATGAAAGCCGTTGCCTGATACTATTCATCATCTCCATTTCTTTTCGCAGCCTTCTTCCAGCCCAATTACAATTAATCGTCCTTCATCCGAGGGTACAAAACTTCAGATAGCAAGCAAGCCACGACACACTGACGCTCATTTTCCGGTCACGTGCTCATTGGCCGTGGAGTAACCCGGATTTTCTACCATTTTCCGTCCCCACTCCCGATCGCGTCAGACTCGGATTACGATGCATCTGATGGATGCTCAACCCGGAAGTCTCGGCCAAGTGTAGTCCGATTGTGTCACGGAATCTCGATCTACAATGGGTAAAGCTACGTCTTCCGGAAAGAGTCGTGTTCGTCGCTCATGTGAGCGGTGTCGGTAGGTTCCTCAAGTTGCTAGATGTCGTGCTTAGTATCGCAGTCATCAACTAATTCAATTATGTGCGTCCTGCAACAGACGAAAGAAGACGAAATGCCCGGCAGAACAGCCCATATGTTCTTTCTGTCGTCGTCTTAATCAAAATTGCATTTATCTGCCTCGTCGTCCCTCAGATGGTGGGACCAAGGTAGCCAAGTTGACAAATCCGTAAGAGACCATCTCACCCCACGTCTACCCTATTCACGGCCCGGAATTATCAGAAGAGTCGAATCTGGCATTTTCTGTCAGAGCTCAGAGGGAGAGAAATATTGAAGTTTGTATTAGAATTTTTATTAGAGCGCTAACAAAATGGCTTTCTGTACAGATCCGCCGCTCGGCGAGACGGCGATAGCCTTGCTACTCGTCGACGTGGTAGCACTCGACTAAACTCAGCTACCGATGATGCTTTGGACTTCCCTGTTTTTTCAAATGCTGTTGCACTACACGGACGCACCTGGTCAGTCGAACCAGTCGAAAACACGTACACCCCATTGCCATTGCTAAACCGTGTATAGGGACCTGGAAACCCCAGAGCCACCTGCAGAACTGCTCGATTGTTTTGTGGAGATATATCGTCAAAAGATAAACTTCCAACCGCTGCCACTATTCAACTTGAAGAATATCCGGGAAGAACTCGTATCATTTCCAAACTACCTTCGATGGGCGTTTCTTGCTCTTGCGCTCCACCATTCCACTCATTCCTTTTACTTGGGTAAGGAGTTTGAAGCTATTGAGTTCTACACAAGTTATTCTCGGAACATTACAATGGAATCATCTGCCCGAGGTGTCACAAAAGTCGAGGTCCTGCAGTCACTGTGTCTTTTAGCTCTTTGTGAGATTATTGGTAAGACTACACTGTTCCATTCACCTCGTGAGACATATTCATCGTGTTATAGCAGGTGAACCCGCTCGGGCATGGATGACCATCGGAACTGCGTCCAGACTAGAGGCTTTACGGTTGTCGTCTCCGCCGAACCTTGCGAATAGCCGCCATAGCGCAGACGCCATTTCAAGATGCCACTGGAGCATTGTGATGCTTGAAAAAGCCTTCACTCCCGATTTCACAGGCTTGGGGCTGAGTCCATGCCATCCAGATTACCCCCAGAGTGCCTTTCGCCCTGCGCCTCTGGAACTCGTTAAAAGAACAAAGAGTCACTGTCCTGGTCTTTCCGATGCCCACGAGGCAGATGGCCAAGATCATGGGATTAGTGCATACAGCATTCAAGCCGTGTCGGTCTGGGGTGATATCATTTCGTATCTTCAAGAGATACGATCAGGGAAAGTTCACAATCCTTGGGAGTCCACTTCCACTCATAACCAGCTTGCCGTCAAGCTCTACAAACTTGAAGTAAAATTCTCTCATCGACATCTTCTTCGCAATGTGTCGTTCCCGGATCGAACTCCCTCTGACCTCTGCAACGACCGAGAATACTGGACTCCATGGTTGTTAATGGAGATTATGTCTCATGCAGCACAGTGCGCTCTGAACAACCCATTCATCCACCTTGTTGTTCTTCGTGACTTCAAAGGAGTAACACAGCCCCGCTCGTTTCTTCAGCAGACAGTTGACCAGGCTTTATTCCACTCCGAATGGGTTGCTCAACTGGTGCAGATGTGCGACGATCTATGCTTTGAAGTTTGCGATCCTTTGATCGGACAGGCGGTTGCAGCCACGGCTATTGTACCGTGGCTTTTCCAGTTTGCCCGGGACGAAAAGGTTGCTCTGAGAGCAAAAGGAAACCTCGGGAAATTTGACAAAATTCTTGATCGCCTTTCAAAGAACTGGCCTCATATTGCGCACAAGGTCCGTAGACTACAAATGTCCAAAGAGAACAGTTTCAGTACTAATACGACTTACCAGCTCAACATCCTTCAAAGTCTTCAATCTGTAGTTGAACAGAGGTTTCAAGAGACAGGGGCTGAAACCACGACGATCAAGTTTCAACCAGAGTTACTCTGGGAGCTTCTCAATCCCAACATTCAAACACTACCAACTGACCACAATCCGCTACAACCGACACTCGAAACCCCTAGTACTACGATGCAGATTACGACCAAATTTGTTCACCCTATCGCCGAGGCTCAAACAGACCTGCCGACTGATTCTAATGCACTAGACAGTTTCTTGCAAATACCCTTCGGTGGTTTTAAAGAGTCCTTCATTGATGAATTTCTGTCAGAGTCCTTCTTAGCAGATTCCGTATAGCTTGCGCTTGACGTGTGGTGAGTGACTGCAGCATGTCGAATGATAGGAGGACGGGCGAAAATGACGAGTTAGAAAGTAGCAGAAATCAAGCCGGTGAATATACCTCTCAGTTTTTCAACTCATATATGCTCAGCGTGCAGACCCAAACCAGCGAGATCAGGCGCCAGATAGCTGACGTGATGACTCGCCTACTGCGGATCTCAGACGACAGGGCGATTCCGAGCTCTTGGAGCCTTGTCTGAACACGCTGTAGGGTTGGAGTAAGGACCTTCCGACTGAAATAAGTTTTGAATTTGACAATGGGATGTCATCAGCAGTATCCGAGTTGCCTTTTGCTAGGGGTATCGCATCTCTTTCCCTGAGATATTATCAAGTAATGTTTCCCCCTTTAATTTCAAGTCATTGTGCACAGATGACTTTTTCGGACGCAATATAGTGCTTTGCGGTGTTTCTGGACCTTTTTACCTTCAAGACCTATCAGCGATTATACGAGGCAGAGACCTGAATAGCCGACCAGCCGAAAATGCATCGACCGCTGCCTGCTATGACAGAATCTCTAATATGAAACTGGGCTTTATTCATGCAGCTCAAACCAACTGGAAAATCCCCTTAGATCTGTGTATAAACGGCCAGGCAAGTAAAAATGTTCTTTGCGTTGGGATGAACTTGAACACCGTCTCGATGGATCCTACACCTCGATTGTGGTGTTTAGGCAGAAACAACTTGGCCAGAGAGGGGTAGACCGGAGGTACATATAAGCAGGAAGTCCCATGCCCCACGCCTGCTTCTCTTCGACGCGCGGCTTCGTCCAATGATGCGGCACCGAGTAAAAGGCTCAGACATGTCGCTCGCCTCGTTTTCGGGGGGCGATGCTGTGGCGTCCAGCCAGTTGCGACGTGTTGGTGTGCAGCTTATGCAGTTGCATCGAATGGAGACCTAAGATAGGTCAAGCCAACTGCGAAGCATTGCAAGGGCGCTTACGTTCAGCGTGCGCCAGTCAGCCGAGTTTACCTCCAATCAGAATCCGCATACCTAGGTGTGGTTTGTTAAGTCCAACCATTCGCTGTCAGTAAAGCGCTCAATCAACATGTGATGTTGCCCGAAGCCATCAACGGAACCCAGCGTCAGTGTTATGCAAGGGCTCAAACAGTTTCAAGGGGCTAACGGCAGACTATCAATGCTCTCATCCAGAGCGTGACTCGAACCACAAACCATCCTATTTCTACTCTTTTAACAAAGCTTAGATGCACAGACAGTTAATATCATAAGTGGAAGATAAAGGGGTGACAACACGCCACTATCCTGTCTTGCCCTGTATTGAGGCGAACTCTTCCTGATCCATGTACTGGAGATTAGACTTGAATGTAGGGATGTTGGCTGAACTCGTCCGTAAGATATGAAAACAATATCAACGCCCCCGTTTTGCCGCGTCTTCGGGATAAGGACAACTATAACGACGACGTTAGCTTCACAAGTCGGGTTTCAACTTTAGCTCTTTGCGCGCGGTGTCTTCAGGACACATCAGCAGTCAAAACTGATGACGATCCGCCGACCAAGGCCGACAGCGAGGAAGCAATAAACACATGTTCCTGCCTGGGCCCGAAGATGCCCTTCTTTCGAAGCTCAGCATCAGACCCCTTTCTTCCAGGGCGTTTCACTCCACAGTAGCAGCGTAAGTGGCAAATGAAGAAACATCATCATGTTCGGGAAAATAAAATCGAGTCGCTAGCATTATGAAAAAATTATCTATTATATTCGTACACTGCAATAACAGTCTCCTCATCTACGTCAATTTTGCTACCTTCAAGTTTTCGGCATTGGATTGTGGCTTGTCGAAGCCTCTCCAGGCCCGTAGCAGAAGGAGGTTAATGAGGTGCAGGACGATGGCCATGCCGATAGCCCCCAAGGCGAACCAAATCCACTGCTTATCACCTAACCACATCAGAGCTTGGGCGTCTCCCTTGTGCCACGAGGCACTTTCGAGGTCGGTCATGTAGGGTAGCAGTTCAGTTGCGTTGACAACCTTCACCGTCATCTCGGGCAGTGAAGGTTGCTCGAGCAGGTAGTTCTTGATGACCATGGAAACGAAGAAGGGTCCAGAACCAATCATGATGGCGCCGTAGGGCAGCCATCGAGCCCATATTTTGGTAATGTCGTTGTAGTACAGGAGTTTGGAGAGGACGGCCGCGAACAGCGGATGACGGGCGGATGTTATCATAAGATCGTTGGATACGCCTGTGGGGGTGGTTGATTTGAATACGGAGTGATGTTGTGCTGCGTCGTTTTCAATCTGGTCGTAGGGAATGCTCTGGTTACACCAGGTATCCAGATCGAGGTAAATGCCGCCATAGTGATAGAGCACAAAGTAGCGAAGCGAGTCTGCACGCTGGATGGGGAACGGGTAGTTGTCCCAGGTTTCGACGAACCAGGAGTATTCAGCGGCGATAAATTCGCGAGCCGACGCATCGGTCCAGAACTACAACAATCAAGTCAGCGGGCGGTCCAGTTTAGCCGAGGGGCGGTCGCGAGCAAGCGCACCATGTATTCGAAATCGGAGTAAGCGTCCTTGCAGCTCTGTTGCGGCTTTATCCACTTGTCGGGGATGGCGTCGGTGGCACCAGTCTGGTGCAAGATTTTGGGGATCTTGTTCTGGTCCGGGTGGTTCTCGGCGTAGGGGCGAGGGTTTTGGGTGAAGGCGAGCCGGGAGCCAAACAGCTCTTCGTTGCGGCGCAACAGGGTGATGAGGGGTTCCAGGGTGTGGACGACCAGGCCGAGGATGGTCAAATCGATGATGAGGAGGCCGATGACGACGTTTCTCAGCCTGGGGAAGCGCAAGTACTTCTTGGGCCAGGTCGACCAGAGAGAGCCAGAGCCAGACCCCCACTCCAGGCGCTCCTCGTCGTATCCCTTGGTGCGGCTGGGGGATCCAGATGAGGATGATCCAGAGGAAGAGCCAGCGCCAGAGGGCGACTGATAGCGGTTTTGCGAGGTCATGTTGATGGCGGCGGGCTTGGAGACAGACGCGTCATTGGGAGCGGACATGACGGCGTCAGAACAGGCAAGATTGGATGGAAGAGCTACTCGCTGAGAAACGGCTCCGGGCGCAAGCACAAGTAATAAAAGGACCAGAAAAAATATCCGGGCCGCGGTGTGGGTGGTGAATGCGCAGCCGGCTGCGAGGACGCGGCCATCTGGTTAGCCCCCGACCGCGTCAGGGACTCAGCCCCCGTTTCCCGCGGTGCCAAATACGCGGGAAACAAGGATGATGTCGCAAAGCTAGCCCTGAACCAGCCAAGCTTTGGCGGCATCGTTGGACTTTGGGCGTGATTCTGGGAGACGCACGTCAGAGCTAATCTGGACTCGGCGCACAATTGGCCTTGTGTGCGAATCCAGGGGCTTTGCGTACCCACTCGTCAATTTGGCCTCATTACCGCTAGGCGCCAATAGGCATCGCGCCGCATGTTTTTGCAGTGAGCCCCCTTACTCCTTGATCTCCTTGATCACTCCGTACCGTGCAAACTGGCCAAGATTGGGCTGTGTGGCCAATCAGCGCCCGGTTCAGCGTCATCTCTGCATACGCGAGAGTTCAGGAATAACACGTGCCGCGGGGCCCAAAACGGATTGGCGCCCCTCGTTAGCGCACCGCCCTAGCAACCCACCTCCCTAGTCTAGTCCGGGAGCCCGCGCAAATGCCTTTTCTGCTACGCGGCCGGAGTTTGTCGTTTTGCATCCTGACACCTCACACGGCACACGACCACGACACACGACACACACGATCCTTTGCGCCCAAACCTCCCCCGCGTGTTGCCTTTGTTTGTTCTACTGCGAGGCCTAGACCACAAGACATGCTCGGCGATTGTTCATAATAAACCCAGTAGCGAGAGCCGCCCGCCATGGCCGAACCCGTCCCCGCCGCACCCGACTTGGGGAAGCCTCAGTTCCAGCACCATGCCGCCTTTGAACCCGTCGTGCGTATCCCCGAATGCCCTCTCCCCGTGTCTTGTCCGCCGGGAACACCGGAACACTGAATACTGACTAGCCTTGCCGTCCAGATCGTCGTCGGCATCATGATAGCCTCCTGCTACATCACCCGTCGTCGGAACTACCCTCTCAAACCTCCCTCGAACCAAGATCAAGGCCTGCTGGGCCGCCCGGAACACCGGGATGACGAGGATTCGCTCTCTGACGACTACGACGAACACCAGATGCTCTCCCGCTATCCTGCCTCGTCCGCGTCCACCACACATCCCTCCAAGAAGCGAAACTGTTGCGGTACCGTCGTTTACACCCCCAACACCTCCCGATATGCCAATTACCGGCACAGCCGGTTCATACAAAAGTTCCCCTTTTTGGTCGAGATGTTCTACTGGGTCATCAACCTCCTGTTCTACGTCTCTGTCAAGGCAGGTAGCGAATTGATCTTTGCCACCGAAGGCATCTGGAAGACCGCCGAGAACCATGCCATTGCCGTTCTTGATTTTGAACACAAGGGCTTCTTCAGCTTCTTGTTTCCCTTCCGAGAGGTCGACGTTCAGATGTTCTTCAGGACTCAGCATCCGGACATGCTAACTGTTCTCAACCGGGGTTACTCTCTAATTCACATCCCAGTGACTGTCAGGTGAATACCCCCCGAAGCCCTTTCCCTTCCAGAACATGTTCTGACTTGTATGCTTCCAGCTTTCTTGCCTGGTACTACTATGCCGCGCCTACCCATGCCCAATTCGCAGCAGCCCGCCGCATGATGAGCCTCACCAACTTCGTGAGCTTCGCTGTTTTTACGACGTACCCGTGCATGCCTCCTCGCCTGCTCCCCGAGGAATACGGCTTCTTCGACACCGTCCGCCGCGAAGATGCCGAGTCCATCTGGGCGACCGGCAAATTCTTCAACCAGCTCGCCGCGTTTCCCTCGCTGCACTTCGGCTACTCCTTCTGCATCGGTACCGTGCTGATGTACCACTCCGGCCTCTTCCGCCGCCGTCTTGGTCCCCGCGAGAAGCGAATGTCCAAGTTCCGCCAGTTCTTCTTTGCTACTTTGAGCATCGTATACCCCGGCACCGTCCTGTTGATCATCGTGTCAACAGCCAACCACTACTGGCTTGACGCACTGGCGGCTACCGGCGTTGTGGCCATTTCTTGGCTGTGCAATCGCGGGCTGATGCTCTTGCTGCCGCTGGAGGATTTCTTCCTCTGGTCTGTCAAGTTGGAAAAGCCCATTCCTACCACTGGTACCCGGGGATAGTACGCTGTCCGATAAGACTCCATGCAAGCATATAGTCAAAGCGCCAATACTTTCCATCATGATATATGACAACTGCATAGTACTGTATAATAGACTTATGTAATAGATAGATGCGAGATGCCCCTCGTGAGGGAGCAATGGGTTGTAATTGCCGGGTTCCTGTCACGCTTTGAAAGACTTATTCCTATTAATACTAAAAGATTTTCCCCGTGCTAAGATTGAGCTTGTCCCAGCGGCCCCGAACCAAGAACGTAACAAAGTGCAATGGCCAGTACACATGGTACAGCCACCACCAAGGGAGAAGATCGGAGCTATCAAACGTTCCGTCTTTCCAATAGCACAAGCGACGAAGAAACACCATTGAAGACTGGCGTAGATCGCCGAAAGCTATCGTGCCTTCAAACACGCAACGGTATAGGGGATCCAAGACCTCTTCAACCATGTCTTGCCCTACCCAGTAGTATTGAGCAGGGTTCGTGGGTGCTAGTGGCCGAGAATCGGAGGGCGTATCAGATGGCGAAAGCACAGAGAGATATTCTTCCACCAGCTGAGGTGTCTGATTGAAAAGAACCGCAGCAGTGTGGGACCGTGGGTTGCATTCGATGGGGTAAATCTCCACGTCCTGTCGAGGCGGCCATGGGGCTTTGACCATGAAGTCAAAGCTCAGATGACCCGAGAAGTTCTCACCGCCGGCCGCAGCCTGCTTTTGAGTGAAGTCTTCCATAGCTCGGCTGATGGGCGAATCTGAAGGAAGTGCCACGTAGTGCAACAAAACAGGTCCCGAAGGACACGCAACGAAGGCGCGAACTTGGCCACGAATGACGAGGGCATGGGTACAGTACTCTTGTCCATCGATGAATTCCTGCGCAATGAATGGCGTTTCGGGGGTTTCCTCGAAAGGGATTTGCTGAATCTTTCGCAGCGTCGCTTCTTTGCTCTCCAAGGGCAACAAAGGCATGTGGAATCTACCATGGTCATCAACACCGGAATATTTGATTAGATATTGCCGGCCGTCGGGTCGCCTCTCCAAGCCGCCCCTGTTTTCCAAGAACTGGATGACTTCGCTCTGGCTGCGTAGGGTGCCTCCATCGGGGACCCGGAGCCCGAGATTTCGGGAGTGGTCCATGAAAGAGTCTTTGTTGTGGAGGAGGCAAGTCCAGTCGACGCCAAATTGAATGGCCTTGGCTTTTGTGTCAGCCTCCATCATCTCCTTGACAGCGGCATCTTGAACGGCGGCATGGACGTCAGACACGGAGATCCAAAGATCGACTCCCTCTTTCTGTACGATTTCCAGCATTCGCTCTGCGTATTCGTCGTTCAGATTCTCGTCTGAGGCATCATCGGGTGGCGGGACGACGTAGTATGTGTCAATTGCGCTCGAAACGCTCCCCAGGGATAACCAGTGCCAGTCTGCTCCGATGACGCGATGATGCTTGCGCTTGAACATCCGCGCGACCGTCAACCCTTTCGCCATATTGACGCCGGTGACAAGAACTGTTTTCCTCGGCGTACTTGCCGACTCATCGTCATGTTTGGGCTGAATTGCGTGCCAAAGGCGCACTGCCAGGACGAGACATGTGCTCAAGGGAAGGAGCACAAGGCTGAGAGCAATGAGAAAGAGATTCTTAAAGAGGTGCCAGAACGCCGAGTCGGCCATTTTCAAGCTATAGCACCAAACAGGATAATCTCAACGAATGGAGAAAATGTCAATCCCAGACACGAGGAGCCAGGAACCTTTTAGCTGAGAAACGGCGGAGAGATGGTGGCTGGCTATGTAGACGTCATTGACTCCCAAACTTGGCGTCAGAATTTTATTGAAATCTCGGTACTGGAAATCACATCAGAGGTGCATGCATTGTTTGAGACATCGAACAGATCTCGTCAAATTCCAAGCCACTGGCTAGTCACAACATTCACCGCACCGCTACACTGTCGGTGTGATGGTGCTATGCGTAACTTGCGGGCTGACCTCTCTTCTCGTTCACATAGAATAACGTGTTTAGACTACATTTTGTTTCATCTTTACAGGATCATTACTTGGAATTGATCATCTTATCTGGATTTACTATTGGAATCTGCCAAAACATGGCGCCCACCTGCCCTTTCCCTCTTCTCTATCATCTAACCTAACCATTGCAGCGCGTAATCTCAATTCCGTCCTGCGTTTAGCCATGTTAGCAAGCTCCTCAACAGCAATGTTCATTTTTCTTACAGGGATGCCAGTTGGCTCAAAGCTTCGGATGAGCTGACTTTCGTATATTAAATGCTGGTTGCCCTTGGGAGTATTGTCGATACCATCTCCTTGGTCTTTCTCGGCACTTCGCTTTGCGCCAGTCTCGGGGAGTTCAGCACCGTTGGATTTCGCCTCTGTCTGGTTCGTTCTCGCCACCTTTTCGTCCACGCTACTCCGGACATACTCGAGGTATGGAGGATTGCCGGGTTTGATGACGTTGTCGGCGGCCAGGACTGAGCCTGGGCGGATAAGCTGCAGTTCTTCGCACAGCTTCAAATCGGGCAAGTATGCAGGCTTGTGGTGATCCAAAAATAGCAAGTCGATCTTGGTGAGATGGTTTTGCGCGTGTAAGCGCCTGAGCGACTTGTCGCTAGAGCCGACTATTATCTTGACAATGTTCTCTAGCCCGGCCAGCTCAACAAGGGACGTCATGACGGCTGCGAATTCCGGGTTCCGCTCAAGGCTGATGTATCTCTGGCCACCCTCCTGTCGCAAGGCCTCTCCAAAGAGAATAGCCGAGTATGCGACATATCCCCCTAGTTCCACCTGACTCGTGAGGAATATTAGAGACGGATCCAGGATGATCGTCAGATACTGGGGTTAAGCTTACAATTACGCTTGGTTTGACTTCTGAGATGAGGTCCGTCACAATCTTGCCCTTGCTTTCGCCAATGTTCATCAGGTATTTTTGGGTACGCCCAAACTCATCGATGGCTTCCAGTACTCCCTTTGGTGATCCCCGAATCTCGTCAAGTCTTGGATGATTGTAAACAAAGTGTAGTAGTTCAATCTCACGACCGTCGTCGTAGTAGACATCCTCTTGTGCCGCGTAGGCTTTCGTCTCGTTGAAACCGGCCATTTTAGTTTGAGGTACAAAAGTGCTTTGCCAGGGACATTGAAATGTGTTCCTCTTGTGCTATCTTTCAATTTTAACTGGATCCAGTTCAGCATGCGCGTCATCTCCATCTAGCGGTGTGCTTTCGCGAAATAACGAAAGCGAACATGGTGACACGCACATTTCGTCTTTAAATCGTAGTTTTCGCGTGCTTGAAACGGCGTGAATTACCTGTACGAATATCGCATGCAGAACTCACAGGCATGTCCGTGTTGGCTAACATGCACATTGCAATATGAGCTAGGAAAGGTAAAGTAGACTTCCCGAAAAGCCGCATTGCTTGAGCCAGTCGGGTGAGACGCAGCAGTGTCGATGAATCATTGACCTGGTCTGGAAGCGGCAAAACATTCCACTGATCTCTCACTAGGCACACCGAACCCACGTTTCACAGTCTGAGTTTCCCCTGGTGTGAGACAAGCACGTGTGAATGACACCACCATGCGAGGCATCTAGAGCCACCATGAGATGCATCTGGGGTTTCCCGCATGGTCACCGAGTCGGTCGATGCAAGATGAATTCAACTTAGACTTCAGGCTCTGGGCAGATTAGAGACCAAGACGGTACATGGCCGTAATGGGCCCATATGCACATATACCCAAGACATCAACGCATGATGCGATCACCACGATATACCCAATAGCCCGGAAACGGTGCCACATATAATTGGTCGCGTCATAGACTCACTTGAGGAATCCAGTACCTTCACAGTCACTGAGAATAGCTGGGCTACTGCAGTATACAGTACTCGTGATGAGGTGCTCATCGACTGCTGCTTTGTCGCTGGTGGAGCCTCAAGAAGTTGACCTCTGGAATTAGTGACGGGATCATCGCCGTGCTAGTGACGGCTTCCAAGACACTGCATCTGCTAAAGGAGGTGGAAGGGGGTTTGGGGAATCTAAAAGATCTAATGCTCGATGGTGCATCAATGGGTACGTTTAGTATCGAACAACAGCTCTTTGCGAGAGAACCAAATTATAAAACCCCTCCTCCACCCAGGAAGCTTTTCTGTGCCCTCATCAATATCATCTCAGCTTTTGACTTCACACCAAAACATCTCCAGTTTCCCTCCAACTTCCTCCATCATGTCTGATATGAAGGCCACCGTTGAAGCCACCAAGCAGGGATTCTCTGTTTGCGGCTACGAGAAGATCGAGTATGACTTTGAGTTTCTCGATGGTGTTTTTGACATTCAAAATCCCCAGCTGGCAGAGCAGTACCAGAAATGGCAACGCTGCCTAGCAGTCATGGACTTGAACATCTTCAACTTGTATGGAGAGGCACTGCAAAAGTATTTTGACCATTATGACATCGAGCTTCAGATGCACAAGACCATGATTGGCGAGAAGGCAAAGAGCATGGAGACGCTGTTGGATATCGTCGATACCATGACGGAGTTTGGCATCTACCGAAAGGAGCCTGTGCTAGTTGTCGGGGGAGGGTTGGTCACTGACGTCGCCGGGTAATACTTCACATCTCATGCCTAGTTACATGTGTGGATGTTTGTTAACACTTCCACCAGATTTGCCTGTGCTGCATACCGCCGCAACACCAACTTCATCCGCATTCCTACTACCGTCATTGGCCTCATTGATGCCTCCGTCTCCATCAAAGTCGCGGTCAACTATGGTCGATACAAGAATCGCCTCGGAGCTTACCATGCACCCATGCTCACGTTCCTCGACTTCACTTTCCTGCGCACACTTCCGGTAGCTCAGATCCGCAACGGCTTTGCAGAGCTTATCAAGATTTCCTCGTGTGCCCATAAGTCTACGTTTGATCTTCTCGACCGTTACTGCGAGGACTTCATCAATACGGCCTTTGGGCGCCTGGATGATGCCCCCAAGGAGATCAGGGTTGCAGCTGATCGCGTGTGTCGGGCGGGGATCCATGAGATGTTGAAGCTCGAAACGCCCAATCTCCATGAGATCATGCTTGATAGAGTCATTGCCTATGGCCATACGTGAGTCCAACCTTTCCTCGTTCAATACATGGATATTGATAGATATTAGCTGGTCTCCTCTTCACGAGCTTGTTCCCGAGACTCCCCTTCGACACGGCCACGCCATCTCCATTGATATGGCATACTCTGCAACCCTGTCACATCTCCGAGGCCTCCTCAGCTCAGCTGACCACGACCGGATCTTGAACCTCTTCTCTCGCGCAGGCCTGTCCATGGACCACCATCAATTCGATGGGCCATTGCTTGAGCAGGCGACCAGCGCCATCCTCAAGACCAGGGACGGCAAGTTGCGCGCCGCTGTGCCGGTGAGCCCCATGGGAAAGTGTGTGTTTCTCAACGACGTGAGCCACGCAGAAATGTACGATGCTCTGCAGGTTCACAAGAAGCTCATGCACAAGTTCCCGCGAAGAGGTGAAGGCCTGGATGCCTACGTTGACGCGAGCGACACTGGGTACACAGTTCAGGGAGCGCCTGTTGAGAACGGGTTGCCTTCAGGATCGGCTAAGAACGGTGTCCGCAACGGCGTCAAGCAATCATCTGGTCCGGGATTGGACGGCACGACAAAGTTGGATGCCAAGAGTAGAATATACTCTGACCAAATGCGGAAAGATCTCAAGGGTCTTGCTCATGGAATGAACACTCATATTCCGCTCGTCATTGACAGTGGTAACTAGTAATTTAGCATGGTAGTGATTACCGAGTTTAATTATTTTCCTCGGTAGCAACATGATAGTAAGCTGAACAAACAATGCTATTGCAAATTGGACAAATGGATGCTGCATTCAATCCCTGGTTTATTATTGCTAATGTCAATGTGGGGGAGTAAATAGAATGGAAAGTGGCTCTCATCTCGCTCTATATCTTCCTATCAGTTCAGGTTCAGATCTATGGCCACTATGTTCAGCCTCTTGCTCTTAATTTTCTCGTTGTTGAAACATGATCTGCTCTTTATGGTAACTCGCACCAGCTACGGTCTCGTAATCTACCTCGCTTACCCTACATGCCCAAAATTACGCTGAACAGTGTGCTATTGTTCTTGAGAGTTGAAAAGTTCTCCAGCAGAGTACTAATTTCAAGGTCAATGATACTAGTGCAACAGAGATATTATTGAGAGCCAAGAGAATTTACTCTAGCGGTAGTTTCAATCTGTCACAACATGATACGATAATTATCCGCAGTGACACATCATACAAATACCAAACGCTGGAAAGAGGATAACTAACCACGTGACTGCCTGCACCGGAGGGCATCCGATGTTCCGATAGCCCCAGTAGGCCGATGTCCTAAAAATGGCTCTTTCCTGAACCGTCGTCTTCTGGTATGCCCTTCAATTCTACTAAAACCAAGAAATCTTGTACCGTTGACCTGCAATCAATGGCCTAGTCACTGGGCCGTACAGCCTATGTTGCCGCAATCAGTATCTAGGTGGCCCTTTCATGTTTCACGTTAAGATGGGCCTGTTGGCATTCAACATGTAATGCTATAAACTTTTACGACCTTACTCATATATGTTTTGAAAGACCGGATCCCAACATTAGTTGCCTCGATGACAACATAAGTTGTGAGGTGATGGTACTAGGTAAACAGCGAGAGCTACAGTATGAGGTGCATTTAGCTCGGTTATGCTTTTGTTATGAACATCCATCTCAGGGCCGTGGCTGTACGGTTAAGTTTCTTGGTTGCTAAGGCTCCTAAACGTAATTTCATTGTCTTACGCAATGTTGTTTACTTCCTCACTGATGAATTTGACACGAACCAGGGTCACTAGTACGTTGCCCCAATGTCCCTTAGCATAACCTGATTGTATCTGCCGACTCGCTGCAAGACATCGATGGACTTTTCATTTTTTCCATGTGATTACAAAGGAATACGACTTGATGGCACTTCGTTGGTCAATCGTTGGCGCGGGGAAGGTCCGTTTGGAACGTCAAAGCGGGGGTTGCAGCTACGCGTTGAAGTTTCAGCTCACGAACGCCTCATTATGGTGCTGTGACGTCGAAATTAATCATGACCGAGCGGCGTTGATCGAAATAACTGAGATGATCTGTTTGCATCTTGAAATCAGGCCACAAGCAATGCCTGCAATCTATCATTCCACTGCTCAGTTCATCTGTATAATCGAGCAGCGGGGACTAGGGTGGGACTGGAGCAGAAAGCTACCCCGATCTGCGGATTCATACTATGTGAGCACTAATCCAGGGCCATGACTATCATTGGAACAACCGCATTCGATGCTACCCGTGTTAATTACGGTCTTCGCGGTCGGTAATCGGCAGCCCTTACCTGTTCTAGAAGTCGTTACTACACTCCGTCCCTTTCTGTGGGTGGCATCTACGACGCCGTTATCATCCGAGGCGTCAACATCACGCAAGCTTCAGTTTCCCCTCATCCGTTGCTACTCCTACCAGATGTCAATGCCCAATAGGGTTTCGGCTTAACGGCTAACCCCTCACCCTCATCTGCATTGGCTCATCGGTCAAAACTCATCGTTACCCTGGAGGGAAGCTAGCGCGGGACGGAGCGTGAGTTCACTAACCGCTGGAACCCAGTCGTGACAAAATGTACGCCAGAGTGATATATCCTTTTCTCGATAGATCCCCAACCACTCATTTTGTGTGACGTCTCGGCTCGTCGGTGGTTATGAAGTCGGGCTTAGGCATGTTCCTCTGCGAATCACGAGAATCCAATCTCTCCCAAGGTTGCAGTGTGCAGTTTGCAATCCGCTTGAGCCACCGATGCCACGAATTTCAGCGATTATGACTTGAAATTGTTGGGACCGGACGCCCGCTCGTATCTGCCGGTTCTATCCATGTCCCATGTAGTCATCCTTTAGTCAACGGAGCTCAAGTTGATGCTCTGAGGGCAACACCAGGGGTAACATCAATGGCAACGGATTGCGGAGAGTTCAAGCCTGCTCTTATCGAGGTTTCATCGCATTGTAGTTGCTAAACGCACATATTGTAAACGATGTACTCTTTAGACAGGGTACGCAGGTACGGAACCGTTCCAGGGACTTCCTTCAATGCTGAATGCGCTGCAATACCAGAAGGGAGGTTCTGTGATACGCTGGGACATTGCGTATCCATGTAGTTGTTTTCACGGTACAATATAGTTTACGGGCTTGTATCTCCTCCAAAACAGAAGAGCATTGGCTGGTGCAACCATGAAGTCTCGGCCTCGTTCAGAGTGCAGATTCCCCGCAAACGAGAACTGCCGATCATGTGAGGATTGAAAATATGCACGCTTTGATTCTTGTTGATGCACTCCGCATTCATCGAAGGCGGAGGGCACGGGCATATGCTAAATCCAATTCGTGTTATGGGCGTTGAACAGGTATATATAAGCCCTCGAGACAACCTTCTCATTGTTCTGCTCAACACAGACAACAATTCATCAGCTGCCAATTCACCTTCCAATCTTTACTTCAACACTTCAATCTGAACCATCACCATTACTCTTACAACCGTCTTCAACATGGGCGACATTCGAAACTCCTCGTCTGATTCCACCAAGGACGCCAAAATCTACGCTCTTGTTGAAGCACTTCTCGGCCAGAGAATCGAAAAACCAGAACCCACTGTCTCCGAGAGCCTCGGTATGGACTACGACTGCCTCGACATGAAGCTCGAGTCCTCGGGCGGGGGGCACATCCGCCCAGATTCGCCACCCAAGGATATCAGAGTCGGCGCTGTCAACCCATACGCCCTCGTCGAAGCTCTTCTTGGCCGAAACATCGACAAGCTTTCCATCAACTCTGACCAGCTCCTGTCCAATGTCCTCCAGACTGACTACGACGAGCTGTTCGACATGAAGCATGGCTCCGTCCTCTACGCCGGGCTGAAGCTCGACGAGAAGGAGAGGAAGGCCGTGAAGCTGTCGGAGAAGGACATGAAGATCCTGAACGAGCGAGATGTCATGACCCCTGATCTCTCCGAGGTCCGCAAGCTCCAGGATCTTGAGAAGATCGGACTGAAGGACCTGGAGAAGACGCCCATCAAGGTGGCCCGCATGCAGAACGGCAAGCTTCACGTGGTGCTCCACGCTCACTCCCTGGGAAAGACGCTGTCCAACCGCGAGGTATCCATGTCCATCAACGAGCTCATCAGTCCATACAGGGCACAGAAGGGCCACTGGACGCCCCCCAACGGCTCGTGGCGCGACATGTACGGCTACTTCTACCAGCAGGTCAACAAGCGCCTGATCGGCAACCTGTCCCAATTCCAGATCGGCCACGGACAGCAGCAGAACATGCACAACTTCGACGACCCGACCCAGGGCTGTCTCGGCAACAGCTGGCTGATTGCTGCCCTGTTCTCCGTCTTCTGGTCTGACCCCTCGGCCATCAACCGGGCTACCCGAGTCCACGAGAGCAAGGACGAGAAGAAGCGTCTCGCCATCCGGTTCCACGACAAGGGCGGCGACAACAACGCCAAGACGGAGACTGTCGAGGTCAACTACGACATCCCCATGAACAACTCCAACAACAGCCCCATCTACTGCCGCTCCAGTGACGGAGCCGACATCTGGCCATCGCTGTACGAGAAGGCCTTTGCCAAGTGGATCAGCGGCGGTTCATCCGAGCATCCCGACCTCACCCAGACGCACTGCGGTGATCCCGTCAAGGCCATGGCCCAGATCAACGGTCGCGAGCCTCACTACTACATCACCCAGAACCACTCTGCGCGCGACATCTTGGGCCTGGTCCGCGAGAACTGCATGAACTTCAAGACCATCAACCCGATGACTGCTTGGACCTACGCCACCGGCAACACGTACCGCGGCAGCAACATCGTCGCCAACCACGCCTACTCCATTCTCGGCTTTGCCATCATCGGCGAGAAGCAGTACATTGTTCTCCGCAACCCATGGGGTGTCACCGAGCGAATTGGACTCAACAGCTACCCCGGTCTGCTCGAGCGTGTCGACCCTACCATGTGGCACCCGGCTTCTCTGCTCGACCACGGTGGCCTGTTTGCCATTGAGGCCGAGGCCATGAAGCACTGCTTCTCGTGTGTTGGTGTTACCAAGTAAGTCTGAAAGTGGGGGGTGAATTTGTTCCGTACTTCTTTTCAGGGTGCTAGTTTGTCGAGTAATGTCAGGACATCACTCATTCTATTCTAGTGCTCGGGATTGAAGGGAACTGTTCAGGGGAAAAGGATGCGGAAGGAACATGAATTCACCGGGGGGATGGTGAATGGGACATTCCTTACTATTGGAGCAATGGGATACCGGAAATTGGGGAGAAACCAACGAAAAAATGCCAGCGCGAAGATAACCAAGGGTCAACTGTACCAACAGTAATAGGGTATGGAAACGCAGAATGAACGATTGTTTCAACCCAAACCATGGAATTAGTCTTGCGTGATGTCTAGTCCTGTATAATTCCCGAGATATTGAGGGGTTGTGAATTTGTGATTTCACTGCGTTTTTAGGTGAGACGGCGCTGGATCTGTTGCAGGTAAGGCGCACCCGAGCTACATTCAAACTGGACATCTCGAGGCTATTGCGTACTTCTTCGGTTGGACCCCCGTGAAACAAGTATTGTAAGCGAACACACTAATGCGACTCATCCCTTAAGCAAGGCATACGCGACAACGGTGAGTAACGAGCCCAACACATCAATGCTCCCACGACACGTGAAGATGTTCCCAAAATCGCTGGACAGGAGATCATGAAATATTTACTCAAGACTCGAGTCAGGGGATGGCGCACTCAAGATAGATTTTATTACATATTAGCATCTATTCTACCACAGGCAGCCATTGGCAAGCCGGAAACAATCAGCTTATTCACGCCTCTCGCTGTTTGTGGAGGGCCTCAGATAACACCTTGGTGAGATTCTTAGCCATTTCCGACTTTTTACCTAAACACCAAAGAGCCCGGATGCAGTTCTCAGATCGTCTCAGGCTCTCTTGAAACTCTTCACTGTCATGGCCCAAGATTGCCCATTCGTTCTGCTTTAAGTCGTCCGCCACGCCCAAGTGAAAGATGGACGCTTTGGTGAAGGCTCTGATAAGAATGATGGTCCACGGCTCGGTCAAGAGAGGGCCTTCGTTGACAGCAAAATGGAAGTCTGGCAACTGCTCTTCTAGGGAGCCTCCAGCTTCGTCGTTGTCGGATGGTGTGGTTACTCTAGCCAGATCGGAGAGATCGATGGCGCTCGCTTTCCTGATCCTTGTGGCCATACTGGAATCAATACGCCTTAGCGTCGACTCTTCTAATCCAAGAGCGTTGTTGTCCACAAACTCGAGCAAGTCGGCAAGCATCAGGGAGCCAAGATGCCAAGGAATGGCGATGCAGGGAAACCAGCTCCTGATGCGTTGTGGGACAGAGCTATAGTTTTTGACTAGCTCCCGGAAGAAAGTACCGTGGGTTTTGTTCCAGTATCGATAAAGCAGTGTCACGCTCTGGATGATGTCTTCGATAGGCTGTCCGTAGTCCTTCTTCCGTAAGGCGTTCTGTAGATACGCAACGTGACGGAAGAGCAGGATTTTGACTGGTGCCGATCTAGCGACGGCCTGAGCGCAAACGTCGGGCGGACAAGGCCAGTGTAGTGATAACGACGGCTTCTCCGGATTATCTTGAACGAACAAGTCGAGCTCCCAGCGCTGAGCGATGAGGCGACGCTTAGAAGCAGATGCCGCCGCCATTGAAGCCTTTGCTTGGGTGGCTTCATGTTGGCAATCTTCGTCTACAAGAGCGATCGGCCTCTCGCTCATGGAGGAAGACACCGTATCGAACATGACTGCGAGCCAGTAAATGAGACCAACGGTACGTCGGTCTTCAGCGTTTATGGCGTGAACAGCAAGTTCATCGTGTCTATCGGTGTGCGGTTGGGTGGTTTCGAGGAAACCTGTCTCATTCGCATCCAGGCGAAACTTCAACGCGTGGATCTTTCGAGTCGCCCTTTCCATGTATACCGGCGGTCCTTCTTGCGATATGATTTCCATGATCTTGGGCAAGACGGAATCTTTGATGTTTGTAGTTCGGTTGGCACTAGAGGCAGACATAGCAATGAAGTCCTTGGATGGATGATCATCGCTCGCCCATGGTCTTTGAGTGAGGCCGAAGATCAGCTCGGCGTATATCACCCGGTAAGATTCCAACTCGGCAACATCCTGCAGGGCTTTCTTGGCCTGTTCCCAGATAGACTGTTGAAGGCTCTGCTCGAATTCCTCGTTGAAGGCACCGGCCAAGTCGCCATGGTCCTGCTGAGTGTCATCCGGGGTGCTGAGCGGCCTTGATGTGTATTTCTCTCGCCGGCGACTGCCTTGCGCCCATTGCGTAGCGAATGCCATTATGACCAAGTCGAGGGCTCTTGACGCCGCCTGATTTTCGGCGCGGGTGAGGCGGATCATCTTGGTCGATTGCGCAATCCGATCAAGCTGCAGGACTCGCCTGTAGATCTGGTTTGGCCATGTCGTACCGCGCTCCAATCCGCGCAGGTTTCTGTGCATGAACCCTGTTGTATCGCCAGGATTCATTCCACGGAATCCACGTCTTCTCCTTTCCATCGTGTAGGGACATGTATCCTCGGACAGCCAACACGCAAGATTGTTCTCAAGCACGTCGTGGTATATCTGAAGTAAGCTTTCCGTAATGAGGCTGTTGTTTGAGCGTGCCATGATGCCATGGTCAGGATCAAGGGGAGAAGCAGAGGTTCTGGAGTGGGCGGGCCAGTTTTCAGATGGTCGACGCCGTCTGCGACTTTTCTGGATACCGTGGCCGCTGTTGGGTGTGGGCTGAGCTGAGAAGGTTGAGTTCCGTGTTTCTGGGCAACTTTGAGAAAACTCCCAGACGGAATTCTGGAAGTCAAGTTCTGATTCCTGAGAGCCAGAGTATGCCGTTGAGGTGAAGACGCTGTCGAGTCTGGTGTGGCCGTCGTGATGCGTGGAGTCGGCAGCCATTTCGAATGCGGCATCTTGAGACCCAGCCTGAGAAAGCCCCTCGTCACTTGCTCGGCCCATGTCCAGGCCCATGGAACTGAGAGAGACATCAGGCGGCAAGGCCCCGGAGCATTCCAAGCTAGGGATGGGCGCTTCCCAGGAAAACGAGTGGTGACTCGGTGAAGGAGTCTGCAGCAAGTGCAATATGCTTGCGCTGAGGTCAAGGCTTGCGGCTGACATGGCGTGGTGGTCTGTCCTCTGTCGCTTGGCGTGGAGACTTGCATCCTCACGAGACTCGGCGCCGGTGGAGGAAGGAGATGCTCTGACCTGGAGCTGAGATTTGCCCCAGTGCGAGTTGAGGGTGCATTGCTTTTTCGTTTTGGTGCAGTAGGAGCATGGTCGCAGCCCAGAGTCTGAGCCTGCGAGAGAAAAAACGCCGTTAGCCCACCTCACGGATGCCTTGAGACGGAGTTGCTACTCACATAGGTACTCACTCGACACGGTTGAGGCGGCGTCAGAGGAGCGGCGGCCAGGGCTGTTGAGCAAGTAGCCGTCACAGGCCTTCTTGGACCTCCTGCACTGTTCACAGGAGTGGTTTTGTCGCCTCATCCTTGCGTCGGACATGGGGTGGAGTTTTTCAGGCATAAAGCGATCCACTCGCAGGTGTTACGTTGGGTCGGTCCTTGCATGCACCGTTCAGTTGGCAGTGGAACGCGCGGAACCGACTAGAGTGGGTTTCGTGGGAGAGGATCAAGGTAATTAGGGGAGAGGAGAGAGGAGACGAGAGATAGTCGGGACCTACTTATCAAGCAAAGTTATCCGATTCCGTTTTGCCGACTCGCCTTGTTCCCCGCACTGCGCTAGAGGAACGACTCCACTGGGAATACCTTGGCCTCACCCAATATCCAGCGTCCAATTGGCTGGAAGTGTTGAGGTGTCATCGCTAGCCCAAGGCGAGTCGTCCTCAGTGCGGGGAAACTGGAGTCGAGGGCGAAGAACTGGCGTCCGCGTGAGGGCTCCGAGCGAAGCAAACTTGGGAATGGCGGCGCCGTCGGTTGTGGGGGGGCTCTGTGTTGCGCCCGTGGGGAAGATTCATGAGTCGGGATTGGATGAGGGTTGCGAACCTGCCTGTCGGTAGACTCTGTTTCCGGAAACAAGGGCACCTTGCCAGCTTCATCCTCGTAGTCCTGAGTCATTGCGTTGCAGTTACGTGGATACTTGGGGGTTGGGTTCCAGGGACATTGCCGCAAAACACAACGACTTCAGGAGACATCACAAGAGGTTAAAACAAGTCGAAGCACTCTCAGATATTATGTGCCAGACACTACGTTCATGCCCGCCTGGGCGCTTAAAGATGGTTTCCACAACTTAGACTTCAGTGTTAAGACTATCCGAGGCTCCTGGACGAGGAAACTAATTAATTAACATGACACGATAGCTGCCTGGCTTTTGTGTATACCCTCGTCCTCGCTTTATTCCAGGACCCGGAAATCCATGCTAGATAAATACGTCCTGGAACAGACTACGCCTTATCATTGTTCTCCCGGGTTCGCTCACTGCGCCCGGGGATCACAGTTGACAGATCCCCCAAAGGCAGTACGTATGGGAAGTCAACCGACAAAAGAACCATCGCGAAGAATATGTACCACCCCAAGAACGAAACGGCAAGCAACAGACCGGCGCCGACATGCTGGAACGTCTTTGCACTCGAGGCAAGATCTTTTGAAACGGCGAAGAACGAGGCGGAGAGACAGCTGACTGTTTCCCAGTGAGTCAGCAACGTTTTTGAGTCTGTAAAATGCAGGGGAAACGGGATGTGTTTGCTTACAGGTAGGAATGAGCAGGACCAGGATGGTAAACAGAACCATGTTGGTGCGAATGCTCGCCACAGCAAAGATGGCACAAAGAATCGTCATGGCTACCAGGAAGAAGGCGAAGGTGGCGTAGAATTGCTGCTCCTTCAAGCCGTCGGCAGCGGACCCGGTCGTCGAGTACAGGCCATACGCGCCATAGCCAGGGACAATAGTAGCGCCAAAGGTGAGCCAAAAGCCTCCAAAGAGGCAGAAGACGGTCGATGGAAAGGTGTTGCCTAGGATGGGGTATTAATACTGGAGTAAGCAAATATCCAGGCCAGGGGGAGTTACCAAGGATCCATTCGCCGATCCCGCCAAGAAGGAGAAGAAGGCCTCCCAAAAAGAAGTATGAGCCGCTGTAACAACACGTTAGCTACCACCGTGGACAATCTATGTAGAACCGACGTACACATTCGCTCCGGCTCCGAACCCTCCAGCGCCCTGCCACTCCAGCAGAGACATGGAGATGGGCGTGGTACAAAGCAAGAAGCCACCCAACGCTTGAGTTTTGTTAGCAGTGATTATTAGGATGGGGAAGTGGCCTTAATCTTACCCAACGGCGTCGGGTTGCCAAAGGTCTGTCTAAGCTGTCCCTTTACCTGATTCTGAGGGGACAGGTACAGCTGCTCGAAGAGCTCAGGGGAGAGCGAGATGCTAGCAGCAGTTTGAATCCTGTTCAACATCTCTTCTCGATGCTCATTGTTGACTTTGCTGTTATCGCTGGACATGGTGCCGGTGGGTAAGAGTGGGTAGGAGTCAGATCAATGTGGGAGAAATGTGGAATTGTGGGAATGCTGCAGAACGGGAAAGTTGAAGAGGCAAGGGCCAAACATATAGTCGGGAATTTCCCCGCACTCAGGAAGACACCAGGGTGTTCTGAACTGCCGGGTTTCAATCTCCCTAGACGAGATGTTCAATGTCCGTTGATCCGGGGTGATAGTTTGGGGTGAGGAGTCCGGGGTGAGGAGTCCGGGGCGAGGAGTCTGGGGAACCGGGGAAACGGTGGTTCTGTTGAGACCAGCGACGTGGCTCGGGTTGCATCTTGGCCAGATCCAGAGATTTGGAGACCTGGACATGATTCAGATTCCGCCATAGCGCCAGCCGGCAAGTGTTGCGGCCGATCAGATCACAGGCTAGTCCCGGAATTGTCGGAGTCGCTTTGACGGTGCCGAGAGATGAAGCTGCGGCTCAGGATGCAGTGACCAGGGGATCGGATGAATCAAATGGCGGAAAGAAAGCATTAGCGTGGCATCGGCTGCCTAGCCAGGACAGGTGCAAGCGGCTCTTGAATTACATTCATGTATCCCTTGGGTTGATGGTTATTTGTTCAATGCGTGGCGAGCGCTAAAAGCATGCGCTATCCCCCTCCCCCAAGCCACTCTGCCGCTTAAGTTGGGATTGTCGAGAGTGAATCGGTGGCCTGGTTAGGTTTTAGGTGGCTTGGTATGCTATAGATGCGGTGAGAGAAGAGACAGCAAGCAAATGGAAGTGAATGAGAGTTGGAGATGAACTCGAGACTTGGCCAGCTTAGACAGGCACAGAGAGACCCATCGCCAGGCAGATCATGGCCCACCGCTAGCTTCCCAAGAATCTTGACGCCGTCCCTTCACTCAGTACTCTCCACAGTCTCTCCCTCAATATGCAAACTCGTCGACTAGCCCTGCTGGAACAGCACGTGGCACACAGTCTGCATCCTCGTTGCCCTGCTAGCTGCTTGCGGCAAGGAATGACGACCAAGGCCCTAGTACATTCACGAACAAAGTGGGACTAGCGTCGGGTCCGCCTCCTCACATCGGGCTTTCAGTCGATCGGGTCCGACTGAGGCTGAAGGCAGCAAATAGAACTCGATCGGGTCCGCCAGCTCGGTCGGGTCCGCGGCCTCCGCAGCCTCCGCAGCAACGCTGCCGAGTGCGGGGTCGAAGTCCGGGGTATGGGGAACGGAGGAGGCGGGGGATGGCGAGCGGCTTGTCGTCGTGCAGTTCAGATGTCACGACCGGATTCCAGTTGCAACTGAAATGCCCGCTTCATTGTTGGACGCGTTCAGATCCAATTGCTGGTACTTAATGAAGCTGGAATCCTGTCTTAATCAAACACTATCTCCTCTCCAATCCATCCTCATCATCACAACAACAACAACAACACCATCAATCAACACATCCTCCTCCTCCTCCTCCTCACCTTGTCCATCATTCTCCCACCAAACCAGCAATTAGCACGTCCCCATCATGGCCACCGTCGACGTTCAGACGGTCCAGCCCGTCCCCTCCCACATGCGAACTGTCCCCGGATCTGTCAACATCCCCGTCGCCAAGTTCCCCTCCGCACAAAAGTCCACCGGCACCATCAACCCCGCCGACGCGGCTGCGACATTAGTCGACAGCTTCAACAAGGCCTTGGACAAGCACGATTACGCAGCCCTTGCAAATCTCTTTGTCGACGATGGCTATTGGCGTGATCACCTCGCCCTGACATGGGTGTTCCGCACTGTCCAGAGCCCCCCTCGCATCCAAGAGTTCCTCAAGAGCTGTGCGGGGTCCAAAGATGGATTCCGACTGAAGAAGATCTCCATCGACAACGCCACAGCCGTCAAGGCTCCCAAGACAGTCCCCATTGACGCCTCTGGAATCGTCACTGGCATCCAGTTCTTCGTTGTCGCCGAGACTGTCCTTGGCACCGGTGTTGGCCTTGCTCGCCTTGTCGAGCAGGGCGGTCAGTGGAAGATCTTCACCTTGTACACGAGACTCGAGGAGCTCCGTGGGTACGAACAGGCCATCAACGAGCGCCGAGTAAAGGGCGCTGAGCACGGTGGAAAGCCTGGCCGAAAGAACTGGGCCGACAAGCGAGCCCAGGCTGCCGATTTCACTGCTGGCAATGACCCGGCCGTCTTGGTCGTTGGTATGTTTATCGAAGCCTCAATATCACTATCACATTCTAACCCTTTGCTTCTTAGGTGGTGGTCAAGCTGGCCTAACAGCCGCTGCTCGACTCAAGATGCTCGGTGTCGAGACCCTCGTTGTTGATCAGAACGAGCGCATCGGTGACAACTGGCGAAAGCGCTACCACCAGCTGGTCCTCCACGACCCCGTCTGGTACGACCACATGCCTTATCTCAACTTCCCTGCGACATGGCCCATCTTCACGCCCAAGGACAAGCTGGCCGACTTCTTCGAGGCGTACGCAACTCTCCTTGAGCTCAATGTCTGGACCAGAACGGAGCTTGTTTACAGCAAGTGGGACGACAAGAAGCAGTTCTGGACTGTCATCGTCAACCGAAAGGCTGCGGATGGGACCAGCGAGATCCGCACATTCTATCCTCGCCACCTCATTCAAGCAACGGGACACTCCGGCAAGAAGAACCAGCCACACGTCAAGGGAGTTGAGAACTTCAAGGGTGAGCGCCTATGCCACTCGTCCGAGTTTCCCGGAGCTCGAGAGAACAGCCATGGCAAGAAGGCCATTGTGGTCGGCTCTTGCAACTCGGCGCACGACATTGCGCAGGATTTCTTGGAGAAGGGCTACGAAATCACCATGGTCCAGCGGTCAACCACCCACGTTGTCTCCTCCAAGGCCATCACAGAGATTGCCTTGAAGGGTATCTACTCGGAGGACGGACCTCCAGTTGACGACGCAGACATGCTGATCCACGGTCTTCCCACCCCCGTGCTCAAGGCTATTCAGATCAAGGTCGGAGAGCGACAAGCCGAGTGCGACAAGGAGATCCTCGAGGGACTGGACAAGGTCGGCTTCAAGGTTGATCGTGGCCCAGACGGTTCCGGTCTCTTCTTCAAGTACTTCCAGCGCGGCGGCGGCTACTACATCAACATCGGCGCTTCCGAGCTGATTGCCGAGGGCAAGATCAAGGTCAAGCAAGGACAGGAGATCGCAGAGGTCCTCCCCAACGGACTTCGGTTCGCGGACGGATCTGAGCTGGAAGCCGACGAGATTGTTTTTGCCACTGGCTACCAGAACATGCGAACGCAAACCCGCATCATGTTCGGCGATGAAGTAGCCGACAGGGTTGGCGATGTCTGGGGCTTCAATGACGAGGGCGAGATGCGGACCATCTGGCAACGGAGTGGGCACCCCGGCTTCTGGTTCCACGGTGGAAACCTGGCCATGTGCCGCTATTACTCCAGGCTACTGGCTCTGCAGATCAAGGGACTCGAAGAGGGGTTGTATCAGGATGGTGAGGCGTGATGGTCTAGGTTAGGATTCATTTGGTTCGGACGCTCCACCGCTCGCTGCAGTCTGGGAGAAATTCTTTATATACTTGGTACCAATTGCCAATACTGGCTTGTTCTTAAAACCTCTCGATGCTCTCCACAAATATCCCCGTGAGGTGTTTGTTTGCGTAGGATCACATGATTCCTGTGCGCTGCAACAATGCCAATCTAAAATGCATCCTCCTGGGGAGGGGATTGAGGAAGCCGTGATTATTCCCCTCTCCGGACAACGCGGAATGGGCTTCTACTGGATTGGCCATGACAACAGTGGGCCTACATTCTCCTCAACTTGCACCACCTGATGTTCACATGCTAATGAGAGGCTTCCAGCCGCTAGTGCTGTGCTTCGGGCTCCGTACACCGTCTTTAGTGCGTGGACTGATGCTGAAAGGTGGATCACGAGATTTGCGGCTGATACAGGTTCATAGCAGACTGGCAGCAGACTGCTTAAATTTTCACTGATGCTGAGGAGAGTGATGTCACTTGTTGAGTTGCCTCGGCACTTCTACCGCTGAGAAAGCTTCAAACTCGCAAAATGCGAGTCGATGACTTCAATCTACTGGATAATTAAGTGCGCAGTTGAGGGATAATTCCGCCCTGTCTCAATCGCCCTACAGGACTACAGAGATGGGAGAATTACACGAAAATTACCACTTTAAGCTTGCCGCTGTCAGAACAGACCCTCTACCGACTACCGAGTGTTCGGGAGTGCATCTTAATTCGAGTTGGCCTATCACGTCCAAGTGCCGTGACAATCCCCTGCTGGAATGCACCAGAAACGGGTCTCGCCACTCCACTGCCGACGGCGTGCGCATGTGATTGAGTGACGACTGCTTCCTCGGCGATGGGAAAAGTCAGTTGCCAACTTACAATGGCATGATCTGACGAGGAGGAATGAGGTCAGAACATGAATTGTGGACAGTGAATAGAGCATTATAAATATCGCCATTTGTCGTGGCCAGGGAGGAGGCTACTTGCACAAGTCAACATCCCAATTGCAAATCATTATCCATTATTCACAATGTACTACAGCAGCGGCAACTACGAAGCCTTTGCTCGTCCCCTCAAGCCTGAGGGGATCGAGAAGAAGACTGCGTGGATTGTCGGATCCGGCATCGCTGGCCTTTCGGCTGCGGCATTCCTCATCCGCGACGCCCAGATGCCCGGCAAAAACATCACCATCTTCGAAGAACTAGCCATCCCCGGCGGCGCCTTGGATGGAATCGAGGAACCCGAGAAGGGGTTCGTCATCCGCGGCGGTCGAGAGATGGAGTCACACTTCGAATGCCTCTGGGACTTGTTCCGCTCAATTCCCTCCCTCGAAGAGAAAGACGCCAGTGTCCTGGACGAGTTCTACTGGCTCAACAAGCGAGATCCCAACTATTCGCTACAAAGAGCTACCATCAAGTGTGGCCAGGATGCGGAGACTGGAAAGTCGTTCACGTTGAGTGAGAAGGCGCAGAAAGAGATGATCAAGCTCTTCCTGGCAACCAGAGAGGAGGTGGAGGACAAGCGAATCGACCAAGTTTTCACCGAAGATTTCTTCAAGAGCAACTTTTGGCTCTACTGGCAGACCATGTTTGCGTTCCAGACTTGGCACTCGGCACTGGAGATGAAGCTGTATCTCCACCGATTCGTCAACCACATCCACGGCATGCCCGACTTCTCAACTCTCAAGTTCACAAAGTACAACCAGTACGAGTCTCTGGTCTTGCCGCTTCACAAGTGGCTGGAGGATCACGGAGTTACATTCCAATTTGACACTGAGGTTGAAGACGTCGATTTCGAATTCGTCGGGAAAGACAAGCAAGCTACTTGCATCCACTACATCAAGGGTGGAAAGAAGTTTGAAAAGGACCTTGGGCCCGACGATCTCATGTTCATGACCATTGGCTCTCTGACTGAGAACTCTGGCATGGGAGACCAACATACACCCGCGAAGCTCCACGAAGGCCCGGCACCGGCCTGGGACCTATGGCGACGCATTGCAGCCAGGCACGACGAGTTTGGACATCCCGACGTCTTTGGCAGCAACATCCCCGCAACGAAATGGCAGTCGGCAACAGTGACCACCCTGGACAAGCGTATCCCAGGCTACATCCAGAACGTCTGCAAGCGAGATCCTTTCAGTGGGAAGGTGGTTACTGGCGGCATTGTCACGGTGCGCGATTCAAGCTGGTTGATGAGCTGGACAATCAACCGCCAGCCTCACTTCAAGAACCAACCCAAGGAGCACATTGTTGTATGGGTGTACGGGCTGCTCGTCGAGAAGCCAGGCGACTATGTCAAGAAGCCGATGCAAGAATGCACCGGAGAGGAGATTACCCAGGAATGGCTGTATCACCTTGGCGTGCCCGAGTCTGATATCCCGACCCTCGCTGCAGAGGCAGCCAAATGTGTTCCCGTCATGATGCCCTACGTGACCTCCTTCTTCATGCCCAGAAAGGCAGGTGATCGGCCAGCCGTTGTGCCAGCCGGGTCGAAGAACTTTGCCTTCATCGGGCAATTCGCTGAGACGACGCGCGACACCATATTCACAACCGAGTACTCGGTTAGGACCGGCATGGAGTCGGTCTACCAACTCACGGGGGTCGATCGTGGCGTTCCAGAAGTGTTCGCTTCGACCTACGATGTGCGGCATTTGCTGAAGGCTACATGCCATTTGAGAGATGGAAAGGAGCTTGCTGCGTGGTTGCCAGAACGCATTCGTCAGTTCTTTGTTCACAAGCTGGAGGCGTCACAGATTGGGCAGTTGTTGCATGAGTATCATCTTGTTTAGGAAGGAGTTTTTGGTGATGGGAAAACGGTACCGACGAAGTATTGATATCAACGGGCTTTTGTTATTAGTCAGGCAATGTATTTTCCGGCAGGAATAGGAAAGAATGTTTATTTCTAACAAGCTGTGTCTAAGATACCTATGTCGGAATCTTTAGGCCTCTAACTCAGGTGGAGCTTCGTCACAGGTTTGGAGATAATGGTCCGCAATAACGTTCTTCTCTCCTTCTCCAATGATTCGAAAGCTTTTAAACAATCGGCTATCTAGTGGGTGGGCAATGCTCGACTTATTAAGATGCCTCTAAACTCAATTGCCAAGAAACTCGCCAGGGACGGCTTTCGTACCTCGGCCAGACCTCTGCACTTTTGAACTGGAAGTGGGCTAGATCTCTCCACCTGCCTCATGCCGATAAGGTGGTTACAATGGCCTGGAGATATACCCTGATCAGGAAGGTCTGGGGTTGAGCCCCCTGGTCACGGTGCCATCTGCCGAGATGCGGGCGTTCACGGGAACGGCCCGAGAAAGCAGGCAAGTGGACAACGGGGGAATTGTCGCGTCACGAACACATGATCCGACGAGCTATCAGCTTCTTAAAGAGCTTGCTTCCGAAAATGCGGACTCTAATTCGTCCTGCTTGCGGCATTGCGAGCTTCCCTTTGCAGCGGTGGGCACACGGCCTTTTATCGTAGCGCTAAGGCTCTCCGAAGTTGCTTTCGTCCGTCCTCAATCCGCAAATCAACTCAACCTGCATAAGCCTAGGGTAAACCCATACTCACTACTAATTACCTAATATTTAGCGTGTCAAATTATTACTCAGGCTTTAAGCTTGCTTGAAACCTTGTTGTTTCTAGTATTTAACACATCGCGCTCACATCCCTTGTCAGCACGTCAGAAACCATTAATGCCCACGTTCCCCGCCTAACGCATCCCTCGCTAAGTCTTGGCATATCATTGTGCGCGCGAGTTAGATGCCCTTCTGATATACTAGGCTGCCCTCCCGATCAAACGTCCCTCTTAGCCCCCACACCTAGTCTCGGAGACATGGGCCACCCTGAGCCGTCATCGGCGTTAACAACCTTATCTGAGCCCATTTCTCCCCGGGCTATAGCAGTTTCTAGTACGTTCCTTTTGAACTTTTTAGGGTGGCCCGTATTGGAAGGTTAAACGCTCTCTTCGATTTTCAGGTGCGGGCTACCCAGTATGGCGGAGAACAAGCCAACTACGGCTCACGGATTCTTGATCGAGAGTATCATCCCTGTCTCTTGATCGGATTTCCGGCCTTGATCGCATGGGTATCGCCAAGAGGACCCTGGATCCTAGTCACGGAAACAGAAGTTCCCAACCCCGCTGTTGTCGACGATAGAGACGGACGGACGTCCTCGTGTCCGGCGAAGACTTCCTCAGCGAGACAGAGTAAAAAAGTTCCCAACAAATAGGGAAGCTCACTTGTGCCATGTAAGCAGTAGAACGATAGTATGATTAATTTGAAAGCCCAGCACGCAAGAAAAAGAATACGGCTTCAACTACTTAAAGGGACAGTTGCGACCTCTACTAGAGATAGAAATCAGGCTAACTCGATCTCACAATCCTCGCCCAAGCCACTTGTTCCCTGGATATCCCTTGAAAGTCGTCTTCGTTCAAACTCACCATGCGGTCCCTACTCATGCTCGGTCTCGCCGGGTTGGCAGTCGAAGTCCAGGCTCACCCAGCAAGACGCCAGCCTAACACTGTCCAGCTAGGAAAGAGAGGCGTTGACCTGGATTCCTTCAAGCTGCCGGAGCTTTCCGACTATACTACCCATGATGAGGTGGTTGAAGACCCAGTGATGCAGGTTTCCAAGCGGGAGACCTACGTCGAGACTGCCAAGGATCTCGTCAAGTCAGTTGCGGAAGACGCAACCTTCCGACTCGTTGAGGATCACTATGTGGGCTCCAACGGGATTGCCCATGTGCACTTCAAGCAGACGATCAACGGTATCGATGTCGACAACGCAGACTTTAACGTCAATGTGAGTGTTCGGCCAGTCAATGCACTAGAAACAATACTAATTTGACACTCCAAGGTTGCCGCTGATGGAACCGTTTTCTCGTATGGCAACAGTTTCTTCACTGGAACGCTGCCCGCTCCTTTCGCCAAGCGAGACGTTTCGGACCCTGTCGCTGCCCTGAAGGGTGCCGTGGATGTCCTCTCTCTTCCCATCAATGCCGATGACGCTACTGCGAAGCCAAAGACTGACTCTGAGCACTATACCTTCTCTGGCACTACTGGCACAGTCTCCAAGCCAGAGGCTAAGCTTGTTTACCTCATCAAGCCTGATGAGAGCCTAGTCCTCACCTGGAGGGTTGAGACAGATGTCATGGACAACTGGCTTCTCACCTATATTGACTCGACCACCAACGAGAAGGTATTTGGCGTTGTCGACTATGTCGCCGATCTCGCCACCTACAAGGTCTAGTAAGTCAACAAATATTTTACCTTGTTGGTTCGAAAGCACACACACTAACAACTGCAGTCCCTGGCCAATTGCTGACCCCACCGAGGGCTCTCGATCTGTTGTCAAGGATCCTTGGAACATTGCGACCTCGGAGTTCACCTGGATCTCTGACGGCTCAAGCAACTACACCACCACCCGGGGAAACAATGGCATCGCCCAGGTCAACCCCTCTGGAGGAACTTCGTACCTCAACAACTACCGCCCTACCAGCAGCAGTCTTGCATTCGAGTACGACTACGCCGTGACCATGACCACCCCGACCAGCTATCGGGACGCTTCCATCACGCAGCTGTTCTACACGGCCAACAAGTACCACGACTTGCTCTACCTCCTCGGCTTCACCGAGAAGGCTGGAAACTTTGAGATCAACAACAACGGCCAGGGCGGCAGTGGTAACGACTTTGTCATCTTGAATGCCCAGGACGGCAGCGGTACCAACAACGCCAACTTCGCAACCCCCGCGGATGGTTCGCCTGGCCGAATGAGGATGTACCTGTGGACATACAGCACCCCCCAGCGAGACTGCTCTTTCGACGCTGGAGTCGTGATCCACGAGTACACCCACGGATGTTAGTAGAGCCTAGTTTTCCTTCGCTGGCTTCTTTGATGCTGATGATGATATAGTGTCCAACCGTCTCACCGGCGGTCCCGCCAACTCTGCTTGTCTTTCCGGCACCGAATCTGGTGGCATGGGCGAGGGCTGGGGTGACTTTATGGCGACGGCTGTTCGCGTCAAGTCCACTGACACCCGTTCCAAGGACTTCACCATGGGCGCCTGGGTCTACAATGACGACGCCGGCATCCGAGCGTACCCTTACAGCACTAGCTTGACGACGAACCCCTACACTTACAAGAGTGTTAACACCCTCTCTAGTTCTGGTGTCCACGCTATCGGAACTTACTGGGCCACGGTTCTGTACGAGGTGCTCTGGAACTTGGTTGACAAGCACGGCGCCAACAACGCCGATACCCCCACCTTCAGCTCGGCCGGTGTTCCCACCGATGGAAAGTACCTGACCATGAAGCTTGTCGTCGACGGCATGGCTCTGTAAGTTTTTCTTCCTGATTTTTTGAATTATGAATTCCACTCGACAGGGTACAAATGCTGATACGTGGACCTCTCTAGCCAACCCTGCAACCCCAACATGGTCCAGGCCAGAGATGCCATCCTGGACGCCGATGTTAGCCTCACCTCTGGTGCCAACAAGTGCGAGCTTTGGACCGCTTTTGCCAAGAGAGGTCTGGGATCCGCAGCAAAGTACAGCAGCACCAGCCGAACCGAGAGCTTTGTGATTCCCTCGGGAGCATGCTAGGTGTCTTCCTAGATAAGTATGCATGGACATGGGTATGAGCGGGATTGAGAGTGGACGCAACAGACCTAGTGGTTGTGAGTGATGGATTTTGTAGCATTTGGGGTTTAGCTTCTATTCTTGATGATGAGTCACGTATTCCAGTCTTTCAATTACGATTTGCGAAATATGTATCTATTTTCAAACAGTTGAAGTGAATATCCCTCTTATCGTAGTCGAATCAGCCACCGATCAAGCACTCTCAGAATATGCTCTACTTAGGACCATTGTTCTTGTCCCAAGTAAAAGTCCAAAGGCGTTACATCCAACATATTGGAACGACCCAGTGCCGAAGCCATCGGCCAATCCCAAACATTCCACTATCACATCTGGATATAAATGTGTTGTATAGCTATCAAATCTTCTGAGACATATTGAACGCCTCAAACAGTTGAAAGACGAATATCTGCTCGTGCAATTTGGAGGCGCTGCTGGTACCTTGGCGTCTCTGGGCAATACAGCCAGGGGAATACGAGTCAGAAAGAGAATGGCAGCCCTTTTCCACCTAAGGGATCTCATTATCATATGGCATGTGTCTAGGGGCACCATTGCTGAGGTTGTGAGTTTTATGGCCTTGGTTGGAGGCAACTTGGGAAAGATTGCGCTGGACCTCGTTATAATGTCATCCAATGAGCCGGACAAGGTGAGTAGGGGTTGACTAACTCGCAGTCGATCACTCTACAAGATTACGCTGACAGAGTTGTTACTCAGGTTGCAGAGCCGTATGTCCCTCACCGGGGCGCACCTACTATGCCTCAAAAGCAAAACACCATCTCGAGTGAGATCATCTTAGCACAGTCAAAAATCCTTAGGGCTCAGGCGGGTTTGGTTCTCGATAGAATGCCATCCTGTTTTGAACTTGACCCGCAGCATTTGGAATTAGTCGCACTGCCAACTGCTTTATCGCGGGGGAGGGAGCTCTGCACCAAGCACACTTCGCGCTCAGTGGACTCCAAGTCAAGGAAGACGTAATGATGACAAACCTTAAGTCAACCCGAGGTCATATTGTCGTTGAAGCGGTTATGGTGAAACTGGCTAGGTACGAAGGGCGACATGAGGCACATGAAATCGAGTACAAGGCATGCGTTGATGCACATGAGGGTAGAATTGCCTTGCAAGGTGCGCTTGAAAGGGTCCCGCAGGTTGTCAAGCACCTAAGTTCAGCTCAGTCTGTCACGCTTTACGATCCTACCAAGCACTTGGGATGCTGTCAACTGATGGTGGACGAGCTTCTAGAAGGCCGCCGGGGTAGCGATGGAAAAGGGGAATGAAATTCCAGATTTAGTGCTAGCATTTTCCACGTCGACTAGGTCGATTGAATAAGTTTCATCTCCATGTAACATGTATACTTGATTGTGAGTTCCATCACGCTTTGTCAAGTCTTTCGAAATGTAAAGATTATAGAGGCTATCGCTCGGTTGGGCTAGCCAGAGGGAGTCGTAATAGATGATTACTGCATATGACGCTCGCTTTAGCAGATTCAATTCATTAAACTCCCAGCAAAACGCCAATTATCTCATTCGGGAGTATTATTGGGGTCGACTGACCTTTCCCCTATTCTGGTGGTGATCCACTACTGCCCACAGTGTGACTTGCCAACACTGATCTCGACGAAGGATTTGCGCACAATTAAGTGGCTAGTGGCTAGGCGGATCAATCGACATGTGGAAGGATTCATAGCGAGGTGAGACGCCCGCCTCGACACCACATAAGCCGGCATGTGTAACACAGCTCAGCCCCTTCCATTCCCCCGCTTGTCAGGAATCCAATCCTTCGCAATGTAACAATAAACCAACAGAGAACTTCGGCTTCGGCTCGAGGCAACACCCTAACACGGTGCAGCCAAGAGCGCCAGAGAGGCAAACATGTGCGTTGATCCATCACCCGACACACCAAACTGCATAAACGGGCTGTGTGATGTAACTTACATCCTGCTGTGCATACCCGAGATATAGACAGATATATCAAGATTCTGGAAGGGTTGTTTAGCGGATGCGACATAAACTACACTGCACAGTAAAGTTCGGAGTCCTTATGCTTCAACAACTCCAAGCCATCGAGCGACCGAACCAAACAAGGCGCCCGACACTTCGGCAAGAATGGATGGGCGTGACAATCACAGCTCTAGAAGAAAATATAATAGAGCAGGATCTCTTCAGGGACTCAATTAGGCGTCCTAATCAATGCATCAACAGTCCATTAAGTAGTAGCAAGATGGTGGCGTCGATCTGTCTCGTCGTGCACTGTTTCATAGACTCGAGACCCTGACTTGTACATAATAGACCGAGTATCCGTCTAGGATCATGGCCTCGGAATACTGTATTCTTTCTCTACTCTTCTTCTTTGTTGCCATTTAGTTTGGCAGGGAATGAAGACCCTGTAAAACCACCATTTCGAGCCACCTAAGGGTCTGCATCCCAGAATCGCTCCGGGGAGCGCGTGAAGATGAAAAAGGCCTTGGACGAGGCGCGACTCTGTCCTTATAGATTCCCAGTGATTAAGCTCGATCTCTTGATTATTAGTTGAATTACCCTGCGTTTTTGGAAGGCGATAGGCCGATTTCGCTAGCATGAATAGGTCGAGTGACGTGGCACCGACGGGCCATTCCCGACTAGTCCTATTCTTCTTCAACTGTTCTCCACCGCGAACTTAACAAAGGAATGATTTGCACACAGAGAAATATTTTTCATGTTTCTGCGTGTCTATCTTGTAAACGAGGTTGC
The DNA here is from genome assembly GCA_013756995.1 of Neonectria neomacrospora. Classification (NCBI taxonomy): domain Eukaryota; kingdom Fungi; phylum Ascomycota; class Sordariomycetes; order Hypocreales; family Nectriaceae; genus Neonectria; species Neonectria neomacrospora. Next base: position 160,768 of record JABSTB010000094.1, read on the forward strand.
AGTATAGCCATATCGGGGTGGGGGAGACCAGGGTTGGATCACCAGACCAGATAAGACTCCGCACTTGGGTTGTGACGTTAGAATGATGTTTGATCCTGCACCCGTTCTTGTCGTTTTTGTCTCTATTCTACTCTAAATCTCCTGGAAAGGATGTACTAGTCAACATGGCGGGAGAGTCAGTTGAAGATACGCCGACTCCTAGAGAACCGGCCTCGTCGTCACCCCCGGCAGACCCCGCCGCCGCTGTCGCTGCGGATTTTCACGATGCCCATCATTGGGCCACTTTGAATGTCGAGGTATGTTAAGATGAATCTGCAATATGTGTGTATACTTACGCCGCGCAAGGACGCTCCGGAAGACGACGACACAGACTCAGCTGTTGGAGACGATGTCGCTACCTCAACAGAGTCAATTTCGTCGAGTATCCTTCATTATCGCACGATCCACGGGAGAACCTATCACGCTGAGCGAGGAAGCGCTGAGTATTGGTATGAGAATCTGGGACATTATAGGTCTTGTTCTCTGGTTGATTAATCTTCAATAGGACGCCGAATGACGAGCATCACAATGAGTCGATGGACATCAAGTAAGACTAAGCTTCAGATTTCCTTACCAAGGCTAATGTTCTCAGCCATCATCTGCTGTCTTTATCGTTAGAAGGAAAACTTCATTTAGCTCCGCTAAAGGATGACATTCAAGTCTGTGAACCATCTGTATAGTTCTCGCCAATCACGAAATGCTAAGTCTGCTTCCAGAAAGTTGTGGATATCGGAACTGGAACGGGTAAGCCTCGAAAAACACCCCGTCATGAACACCATGAAGCTGATTTATATCGTAGGAATTTGGGCCATGTACTTCACCAACGCACCCTGTCAACGCAAATAACTGAACATGGCACAGTGACTTTGCCGACGAGTACCCCAACGCTGAGGTAACTGGAACGGACATCTCCCCGATCCAGCCAACCTGGGTTCCTCCGAACGTCAAGTTGTAAGAAGCCTTTGCAAAATGTGCTGATCAAGCCTAACGTCATCAGTGAGATCGAGGATTGCACCCAAGAGTGGACCTTTGATCCAGACTCGATGGACTACGTGCATATGCGCTACATGTATGGAAGCATCAGCGACTGGTCCGCCCTCTTTAAGGAGGCATACAGGGCGTGTAAGCCCGGCGGCTGGGTTGAAAGTTACGAGGCTTCTCCAAGAATGGAAAGTGATGACGGCACGGTGACAGAGACCTGTGCTATCAATGAATGGGGCAAATTCTTCATCGAGGGAGGCAAGAGGTTGGACCGCACATTTGAGATCCTGGATAAGGATCTACAGAAGAAGGGGATGGAAGAGGCCGGCTTTGTCGACATTGAAACTTGGGACTTCAAGGTAAGAACTTAACGGCCCCTAGCTCACTCGCTTTGGGAGACTCACGTTGTAATAGGCACCGATTGGAGGCTGGGCGAAGGAACCCCGACTCAAGGAGATTGGTCAGTTTTCTCAGGCTGCTCTCGAACAAGACTATGAGGGCTATGTGCTCTTCATGGCCAATATGGTTCTTGGCTGGTCGAAAGAGGAGGTCTCCCTGTACTGCGCCCACCTTCGACGCGAGATCCGCTCCGGCAAGTTCCATCCTTTCTACCGCCAGCGAGTTGTCTATGGCCGGAAACCTGAGTAGTTAAAGCTACAGTTTCTGTCGGGTGGGTGCTAGTTAGACGCAATTGAGTAAATCCCTTGAAATGATAATCCACTGTTCTTCCGTGCAAGTATCGCGCGAAGTATACGAAGACTACAAACGTATTGGGCAGTGTGCGACTCAGTCACCAACTGTTTTTAAGACTGTCTCGAGTGTCTCGTTAGTAACCATTCTCATTGTAATACAAGGACTGGGACAATACGACCTACTGGCAATTGACGATTTATCTGACGGCGTGACGCTGTGCAAGGTGGACAATCATGAGCAGGATCAATCAACGCCAAGTCCAGTGACTATCTCAAGCGAATATCTCGAGACGGTCCATAACCGAAAGGAACTATTGACGTCTCAAAGGGCTGTGGATGGACACAGTAAACGTTTCGTGCTCGTTTCGTTTTCGAGCACCTAAACTGAGCCGCACTTGACCCCATAGCTTCTAATTTAAGAACAAGATGCGTTGTGAAAAATGTCGATCAAGTCAGTGATGGTTACGTTGCCGCTCAATCGTCAATGGATTACGGAATACCGGGAATAGTGCTGGCGGAAGATCAGTGGCGTTGGGCGCTATTGACGGAGGCCAGGAGGATCCGCTCTTGGAAATATTGCGGTTACAAACATTGTTTCGCAGCCTATTTTGACGGCTCTTGTCTTCGAGGCTACTGCAAGAGTGGCACAGACGGGTGCTACCACGGTTATACCGAAAGCGCCCAAAAGCCTGGGTCTGTTGTTAGTGTTTTTGGTGCTACAATCATTGGATTCCTTGCACAGATTGTGCAAACATGGGAACCGTGGCAGATCCATGGCGGTAGACAAGCATTCCATTGCATTTACTTCCTACTATGAGCACTCTACTTTTGAACTCGACATTACGTACAAACCAGGGACGTGGTTTGTCGCCCAGCGGGCCAACTTGAATTCGACCGACTCTACTCCGTAGGAATCCAGCGTTGCTTGAGACAGTGGGTCTTGAGATGGAAGCGAGGCTGCCTGGGTTATTCGTACGTCGCCGATCCAGCTACCGACGATGACGTTCCCTCCGGCTACCGTAACCGCAACATGTATCGGGTAGTATGGCGTTTGAGGGGAACCCAACACCATACGCCACTTGTCACACGTGCACGTTTCATCAAGCTATGGAGACTTGATGGTCTCCGCAATCCAGCCCAGGTGTGTCAAAAGGCAAAGCATGTGTTGGTATAAAAAATGTGTGGTTTTCAGGCGCGGGGGAAAATACCCTACACTCCGAGGCGGATTCCCTCGATGACGACCAAAACAGGGCAAACCGACGGAAGGAAGGATATGCACTGCCTCAAACGCTGGCTAATTAACTTCTTGGTCAGGGGCAAAGTCTCTCGGCCAGTGGGCCAAAAAGCGTCGATCTCCGTATTGAAGAGACCATTGCGTGTGGGTCCGAATGAAGGTGGGAGGAGCAAGGACACGGTCGGCCCACGAGGAATGGAAGAAAGGAGACGTATGTGATACGGTGCTAGAAGAGAGACTCGGGCATTCAGTTGGAGGATTTACGGGCCCTGGCAGTAGACAGGCTGCTTCGTAAATATAGCATGGAACACAGCCGGGAAGCATTCCTTGTTCGGTTGGTTCGTATTGACTGTTTATAGCCTGGATTTCTCGGAGTTCGGGCAAGGTCTGACAAGCGACCACCCGACGATCAGACGGCGACCACACCTGAAGCACCAAAGTTGCGGGGCCTCGGTTGGGTCCCGCGAGCACAGGAGCACAGGGAGCACAGGTCCAATCGGTGGAGGTCGCCCGTAATCCTGAAAGCTTAGCCTACGATCAGCGAGCGTTCCGGGCTTCCAGAGCAGCAGGGGGAGTCAAGGGGGCCTTGTTCGCCGGCGCTACGCTCATGGGCAACGCCTTGATGCTGGGATGGGAAGGATCATGTGTGTGTGTCAACATCAGAGTAAGCGATCGTCGGGGGAACGGGAGGACGGAGGATGGGAGGATGGGAGGAAGGCAAGAGGATCGAGAAGGATGCATCCTCAGCATTCTCGGCTCGCTGCCGACCAGGGGCGGGGAGTTAGCCTTATTAATGAATGTGAAGGTAAAGGTCGGCGGGTGGCGGGTAAAATGGTCTCAAGATGCAGACGAGATGCAACCATGAAACCAGAGTCGCAGCGCTCGACGGCCTGTGGAAGGCCGCTGGATGACTCTGCGGCGCACAACGGTCGCATCTGACGCCAGCGCCATGCCGGAAGGGGACAAGTTCTGACTGGTGGTTGTGCGTCAGCAAAGGTGACGCGAGAAGATGGAGATTCCATTGTCGTTTCTGGGCGCCATAATTATGTGTCAAGGCGGGTAGGGTAGCCTGGCGGGCAACTGGATACTGGCAAAGGCGGCAAGGCAAGCTGACGGCAAAGACGACTCTGTGGGTGGCATCGCGCATTGCGTTATTGGGGAGGGGACCAGGCGAGCATCCATCGCTCAGCCGCAATAAGCTGACGCACCTGTCTGGCAATGTCCCAGTAAATTTGGCTCGACAGGAACTGGAAAGCTTGAAAAAAAGTTGAAACCCTTTTGGGCTCACACCCGGGTGGTCGCGTGCCCATCTCCAGTCCCGACATGAGATGAGATGGTTGATCGCGTGCCTGGACATGGCGGCGGCTACGGGTGGGTTTCACGACGGGGCCAGAACGAAGGAAGCCCTCTGTAATTAATCATTAATCAATCACGTCGTCGACCTTGCGGTACCCACGGTGAGAGAGAGAGACAGAGCCCACTTGCACACTGCAATCGTCGATCCAGTGACCCTCTCTCTCCCCTGAGAATCCATTCTTGCTTGCCCTCCTTGCCTCCCTCTCCCCTCTCTCAGGGCTCCTCGCTCGCTGCCTGGACATGACGGCCCCCTTGCTTGCCTGCACCACTCGGAGGACTTCCTTGGCGCGCCTTTCAGCGGGGAACGTGTCTTCCGGACTCCGAACGGGTGTCCACAGGGGCCAACTCTCTTGCGACGGCGGCCCAGCATTCGGACGAAGTCAAAAGCCAACAGCAGGACGGCGCAACTCTCTGGAATGCGGGAGTGGCAGTCCGCAATCGCAGGGCTCTCTCTCGCCTCTGCCGTCTTTATTGCTACTGTATTGCCGTCTCGTTCAGGTACGGTAGGGAGGGAGGGATACGGGCGTCCCCAACTTTCTCACCTTGTGCCATCCTGGCAAAGGTCTCAGAAATGTGGAGGGCTAGACAAATGCCACACAGCAGCACGCTGTCGCGGTAGCACAGGGGAGGTACATATTGGCACGTACGAGGGAGGCACCAGGTAACAGGGACAGACAGACACACAGTGCTGGCTCACTCAGCAGCCAGCAGCGGTCTGCCGAGGTCGCCGATTTATTACCTGCTGCATCACTTGCTCCATGAGCACGGCGACTTTGGAAGGGATAGACAGTCAGACAGTGAGAGTGCCAGCCAAGGATGCTCCTGGAAGTGCCCCGATGAGATCATGGACTAGACTAAATCTCCAGGCAGTGTCCCTCGCATCCCTGAACAGCCCCCTGCCAAGTGCCAACATTTTTCTCGACGGCGATCCAAACACGGCAGCGTCTTTGCACGGTTTGCAGCAATAGCGTCGACAAGTGGAACAGCGGCCAACCGCCAAAGGGGACGAGACGGGGGGGGGG